>JACEIK010001919.1:206512-224671 GCA_018107945.1 Datura stramonium
GGGAGAAGTGGGAGAACTCACCTAGGGTTCATCAATTTCATCTTCTCTTCTACCAATTCTTGTAAGTATGTTACTTTAATTATGTTTTCTTTTAATTATATGAACTTGAGTGGCCATAACCCTTCCTCTAGGGTTGAAGCCACATGGTATGATTGTGAATACATGATTTTGTTTTGGTTTTAAGTTATTTATTGTTGTTTTGTCTTCCGTTCTTAATTATGGTTGTTTATATGATTGATCACCATGAAATCCCACACGTTACACCTAGGTTAAAGATTGAGAAAGTAAACCTAGGCAAGAACAAAGAATGTAGGGAGAAAGTTTGTATCTCACGATATAATTCGCGGTTAGGATAAGAAATTATACCTAATTTTCCTTGCTTGGTTATTAAAACGGAATGAGCTAGACACCAACTTAGAATTATCACATCACCACTGGTAGAAGTAGTTCTGAAGCTAAGTTTGGTTAAATGATTAGAGGTACGAAAGTCCCTAATCAAGAGCATAAACCCCGTAAACCACATCCACGTAATTAAATTGCCCACGATCTAGAATGTCTTATCCCCGCTCAACGATGTAGTTGTGAGGCTAGTTTGTCTTGTTCAGAGGCTCGAAAGACCATGAACATGCAATTGTAATTATGTGAGATGACAATTGATAATTTCATACTTAAATCATTACAAACCGTAGTATCACATGATTAGCCGGCGTTAGCTCTAGTTGCTCTTTGAGTGATTTCAGAGTATTTCTGTGACCACCCCTAGACTTAATTAAACTTTATCGAAAAAGTCTATATCAACACTTGTGAAAGTAAATATCACACTTGAACATGATTATAAGCTGAATTGGTCCAGTCCCTGTTGGTTCGACATCCGGCTCTTAAAAAGTGCCACTGTATTACTTGTAAGACCACGTACACTTGCGTGTGCGCTCTGGCAGTCGTCAACAAGTTTTTGGCGCCGCAGCTGCACAGTCTCAATAATTTTTTTAAATTCCGGGTCTAGTCTTAGGAACTTTTGGGGTATTACAATATCTCCCCCTTGGGAACATTCATCCTCGAATGAGGGTAAACATATAGAAAACAGAGAAATGCAATCACCATATTCATTACTGAACATACATGCTGAAACTAATGGAGTAACTGACTCTGATTTGAACTACATGACTAAACTGAATTCCCGAACCACACATACATCCATTTACATGAAAGAAACTGGGTTACATGAGCTGAACATGAAACTGAGTCGAGTATTAAGGAAGAAACTGATACCTCAAGTTGAAACTGAGCCGAAAAGGAATAGATATGGGTATCTAGCCATCCTATCTGCTTCGGCTTCCCATGTAGCTCCCTCAACATGTTGATTCCTCCATTAAACTTTATTTGGAGAAACTTCTTTATTTCTTAGCTTACGAACCTGACAATCCAGTATCTCCATAGAAACTTCTTCATAACTAAGGTTGTCTATCACACCGACATTGTCCACTAGAACAACTAGAGCTGGATCACCCAAACACTTCTTTAAGAGAGATGCATGAAAAACTGGATAGACTAAAGTCAATTTTGAGGGCAACTCTAATTCATATGCTACCTTGCAACCCGTTTCACAATCCAGTACGGGCCAATCTAACGGGGACTGAGTTACCCTTTCTTTTCGAACCTTATCACTCCCTTCATGGGAGACACCTTCAGAATCACCCAATCATCGATTTCAAACTCAAGTTCTCTCCTCCTCACATCCGCATAGGACTTTTAGCGATTTTGAGCTGTTTTCAACATGTCCCTTATAAGCTAAACTTTCTCCATAGCCTCATGAACTGAATTTGGGCCTATCATTGCAGCTTCACTGATTTCAAACCATCAAATAGGCGATCTACATCTCCACCCATAGAGAGCCTAAAATGGAGCCATCTGAATGTTGGAATTGTAGCTGTTGTTACACGCAAACTCAATGAGCGGCAAATGATCATCCCAATTACCCTTGAAGTCAATCACACATGCTCTCAACATGTCCTCGAGAGTCTGAATAGTCCGTTGCACCTCACCATCTGTTTGCGGATGAAATGTTGTGCTAAGCTTGACCTGAGTACCAGGTCCCTTTTGAAATGATCTCCCAAACTAGGAGGTAAACTGAGTACTTCTATCTCGATATGATGGAAAATGGCACTCCATGCAACCAAACTAACTCCCGAATGTACAACTTAGCATAATCCTCCACAGAATCGGTAGTTTTGACCGGTAGGAAATGAGCTACTTCGGTCAACCTGTCCACACACACCCAAATAGAGTCATACTATCGACGAGTGCGAGGAAACCCTGTGATAAGGTCAATATTGATCTCCTCCCACTTCATAGTAGGAGTACTGATGTCTTGAATTACACCTCTCGGTTTTCGATGATGCACTTTCACCTGTTGACAATTCGGACACTTAGCCATAATTTCCTCTATGTCCTTCTTCATTCCATTCCACCAATAGACTTCATGTAGGCCATGATACATTTTGGTGGCACCTGGATGTATGAAATATCTGGAATCATGAGTCTCCTGCAACACCCAACATCTCAAATCATCAACTTCTGGAACACACAAACAACCTTGATATCGAAGCACTCCATCTCCCCCTTTGGAGAAGACCTCTACCATTTGATACTGAACGACTTTCTTCAGCTTCACTAAGATAGGATCCTCATCTTGCCTAGCTTTTACATCAACAACTAAGTATGATTCATATCCATTCTGAACAATGACACCACCATTAATCGAGTAAACCATCGAACTCCCAACCGTGCAAGCCAATGCACATCCTTCACCAGCTCCTTCCTCGCCTCATCTACATGGGACACACTCTCCATAGAGAGCCTACTAAGAGTGTCTGCTACTACATTAGCCTTGCCCCGATGGTAAAGGACACTCATATCATAATCCTTGAGTAAATCCAACCACCTCCTTTGGAATAGATTTAGGTCCTTCTGGGTAAACACATACTATAGGCTCTTGTGGTCCATAAACACATCAACATAGACCCCGTACAAATAGTGTCTCCAAATCTTAAAGGAAAATACTATTGCTGCCAATTCAAGATCATGGGTCGGGTAATTCTTTTCATGAACCTTCAGCTGCCTGGAAGCATATGCTATAACCTTACCATGTTGCATCAATACACAACCAAGGCCGATCCTTGAAGCATCACAATATACCACAAACCCATCGGTACCCTTAGGTAGGGTTAACATCAGTGCTGAGGTGAGTCGAGTCTTTAACTCCTGGAAGCTCCACTCACAAGCCTCCGACCAGTGGAACTTCACTTTCTTTTGGGTCAATTTGGTCAATGGGACTGCAACGGATGAAAACCCCTCAACAAATCTTCGTTAATACCTAGTTAAACCTAAGAAACTCCTGATTTCGAAGGATTCACCGATCTAGGACAATTCTTCACCGCTTATATCTCTTGAGAGTCTACCTGAATTTCCTCACTCGACACCACATGACCAAAAAAATGCCACTAAATTCAACAAGAATTTGCACTTGCTGAATTTAACATACAACTGACGATCCTTCACGGTCTGTAACATCACCCTCAAATGAGTGGCATGCTCCTCCTCACTCTGAGAGTATATAAGGATATCACTTATGAACACAATCACGAACATGTCCAGATATGGCTTGAACACCTTGTTCATCAAATCCATAAAAGCTACAGGAGCATTAGTTAGTCCAAAAGACATAACTACAAACTCATAATGACTATACTGTGTCCTGAAGGCTTTCTTCGGGATGTCACTCTCCCGAACCCTGAGCTGATCGTATTCGGATATGAGATCTATCATTGAAAAGCATTTAGCACCCTGAAGCTGGTCAAACAAATCAATAATCCTGGGGAGGGGATACCTGTTCTTGATGGTAACTTTGTTCAATTACCAATTATCAATACACATACAAAGAGAACCATCTTTCTTGTAGACAAAAAGGACTGATGCACCCCATAGGGATTTGCTAGGTCTGGTAAAACCCTTGTCTAGGAGGTCCTTCAACAGCTTGTTCAACTCCTTTAGCTTGGCTGGAGCCATTCTATAAGGAGGAATAGATATAGGTTGCATATCAAGAAGAAGGTCAATACCAAAATCGATCTCCCATTTGGGAAGGATTCTCGGTAAATCGTCTGGGAAGACTTCTGGATTCTCACATACTATTGGAACTGACGGTGCCCACTGGGCCTCTGCTAGGAGAACTGATGCTATTAGTCTTGGCCCTCTTGGCCTCCCTCTTCCACTCACTCATCTGTACTGCCTCCATATGCAGGGTGTATAGGACTATTCAAGAAAATTCAATATCCTAGAGAAGCATCACGGTTCGGCAATCCCTAACCAAGGAGTCTGCTATCCTGTGTACAAACCTAATCACACGGGCCCTCTGATCTGCCACCATCTCAGGTGCATACCAGACAGACATGTGAACTCCAAGGCATAATCCTGAACTATCATCTTTCCCTGCTTTAGATTCACAAACTCAGCCGCTTTCAGCTCCCTCATCTCACGAGGGAAGAACTGATCTAGAAAAGAGACATGAGACTCATCCCAACCAATAGGTCCTGATCTGACTGCCCCACAATCTTTCCATTGTTTGAAACAAATGTGTGCGACCCCCTTCAACTAATACGAGGCCAAATCGGCGCACTCCTCCCCACTCACCCACATAATCTAGGTGATCTTCAAAATCTCCTCAATGAACTCATGTGGATCCTTGTCTACCTTCGACCCAAGGAACTCGGGAGGGTTCATCTTCAGAAAGTCTCAAACTCTCGTCGCGCCGCATTCCCGTTCTAAGGGTCTTGTGCTATCGCCTGCTGATTGACCTTGGCGGTTAAGGCTTGGGCTAACATCTGGATGGCTGCCCTGAATTCCACATGGGCAACTGGCTTGGGTATATGCTCCTCGTGGACTGATGGGGCCTACCAATTGTCGTCTCCATTACCAATCTAGTGGCCATTTCCGTTTCCATTTATCCTGCCATTAACTCTGCAGGGAGACATGATTCTACAAATGCGTATAACACGAGTTAGAAGGATAGAGAGACATTTCACCACATGAAATAGATTATGAATGAAGGGAACATTTCCTAAACGTCTCATAGCCTCTTTTTCATAAGTATAACGCACTTCACACCCATGAAAAGACTCTACTTAGCGCATCTTTAGAACACCCTAGGAAATTTCAAAACCTAATGCTCTTGAACCAAGTTTGTCACGACCCGAACATGGGCCCGAATCGAGACACGGGACAAGGAGCCTTAGCTCAAATCATACCACAAGCTGAAAAATATGGGGTGTCTTGACTCCAAAACCATGTGGTAAACTAATTCATGAAGTCCTAAAAGATACGTGATCATATGGGCTTTCCTAATACTTAAACATGTTCGAATTAACTTCATTCACTTTGAAAACATGAACATAACACGGGTATTTCAAAATCATACTTTCTTCATAAACATCACATCATACTTGAACATATATCTCATAGACCTCAACTTTCATGACATTCATGAATAGGCATCATAGTTTAGAAAACTTGAAAACATAAATTATAATTTAAAACATTGTAAAATCTTCCCGTTAATCATAATTCATCATTTAAAACATGCTTAGATTATACGTATGATAGAAACATAGGAATTCATGCATTGGGTAAAAACCCCATGGATTCATCAATTAGAAAATCATGAATGGAGAGGGAATTGGGTATGGGTGTGGACAATTACACCCATTCATAACCTTTCATACCTGAAGGAATCTGATTCTCACACTTCCTTGATAGCCCAAAGAGAATTGAGGAAGAACTTGTAGAAAACTAGACTTGATCACCTCTCAAAACCCCGTAAGCTTGCATGCATGAATTAGGATGGCTTAGAATGACTTAACCCCTCTTAACACACTCCATTTCAGGCTTAAACGATGTAGGTTAGGACCCTAGGCCTTATGAATGATGAAAATACCCTTATTGAATTTACTAGAAAAACGGCTCTGGCAGTGACAACAAGCGCACAACGGACCGTTACTAGCTTCCATGGTCCGTTACTACCCCTCGTCGTCTAATCCTTGATTCAAGTCGAAGATCCCCTACCATAACCAGAAAGGACGAGTCGTTACAAGCTCCATCGACTCGTTGTTGTCAGTCGTTGTCACCACTCCCCTAACCTAAGATTCCTCTCAATGGGCACTTACAACGACTTGTTGCTTCCAATGACGAGTAGTCACATGACTCATTACTCATTACTTCCCCTTGAACTAGACCCACCTCACAACAACTTTCATCCAACGACCCATTACATCAAACAACGGGGAAAATTTTCTAGATTTATGCAACTTTTTATTTTTAAATCTCGGGTCTAGTCTTAGACACTTTCGGGTTGTTACACCAACAAATAACATAACTAGGTCCCCCACGACCAATAATGCATGTCTAGCAAGAATTGTAGTTTGCAAGACTTTAAAAGAGAAAGCTAATTGTTGGAACAGGGCCCCGACCTACCAAAACGCTAAGCTTCAAAAGGCAAACAAACCTCTAGTGTATAGCAACTCTGAAAGAAGGGAGCTGGCCAACCTGCTGGAGCTAAAAAGCTATTAAGGAGGTCTCGAAACCTGTCTGTCTTATCCTGTAGGCAAGTATGCAATTCCTCATGCGTGGGAATCAGTACAATATGTACCGAATATGTAAGGCAGTAATAATAACTGAATAAGAGTTGATAAGGAACTGAAAGTAATCGACAATAAGGGCTACAAGTTAACCCGTATGATCTCACAACCATGAACTGTATCTAGCAGGAAAATATATAAATAAGAACCTAAACTAACCTCCATAAGACTGGAAGGTACNCATAAGACTGGAAGGTACAAGTAACACAGAATAACTTACTTGGGCCCCCATAAGCCCCGACAAATGCAAGCAATCTATATACTCCTGTTTGTTTCACTATAGCCCCTTGGGCAAGCTATGACTAAGGCATACTAAACCTCTGAGATTGTATTCAAGCCTTTTGGGCTCCTATAACTATAGTTGAGCCATCTGGCTCCTGTAATTATAGTTGAGCCATCTAGGCTCCTCAAACTATAGTTGAGCTGTTTGGGCTCCTATAACTATAGTTGAGCCGTTTGGGCTCCTGTAACTATATCTGAGCCATTTGTGCTCCTGTGACTGTATATGAGCCATATGGGCTCTTGTGAGCAATCTGCGGCTTCGTAGGCAGGTCTACTTAGACTTAGCCCTTCTAGGGAATAGGTACGTGGGCATCTGTATGAATAGCCAGAGGCATTAGCCTCATGTATAACAGCTGATGAGATCCCTACTTAGGATATCACATAGTCTATCAAACTTCTAGAAACTAGGTTAGTTTCTTAAGTTACCAATACAGCCAAATGTATGTCGAAGGAAGCTATATGGTCACTAACTGTAGGTAGTTCACCTAGCAAGCTACCCCCCAGTTCATTAGATAATCCTGGTGCCACTGACTCATAGGTAAGATTATATTACCAAGATTCCATCCCTGGAGACATCAAGGTATGCCAACAGCCTATAGGCGAGCTTTATTGTATATATACGTATCAAACAGAAAGTTATATGGCCAAGCTACACCCTATGCTGCCCATTAAAACAAGGTACACTTAACAGCAAGCCACAACCTCTATGGCCTCGGTACGGTAGCAAAAACATTACTAGTCCCTCTACACGATAAAAACAACAAATAGGAAATATCTATGTTTCTTCTAGCGAGGGACAAAGCTAAATATGATCAATCCTGAGAAGGGTTACTTCACTATAACGTCAATTCATCTCGTAGTAGCTAACCACAACACATATAATCGCGAACTACTATGAAGGTACAAGTCCTATCAACTATACAATGAGAATAACTTTCCAAAAGAGGTTAGCCTTAACATACCTCAATTGTCAAATTCTGCTCAATCAATCCTGCTTCAATTAAGAACTCATATTCCCTTTGTATCTTATCTTATACGCCAAGGGAAAAGGTTTCTATAATTCAATAATTAGGACAACAAACTGATCCCTCAAAACAAAACAAAAATAAGTCAAAACGGGTCCAATTTGACAAATTCTTACAAATTCTTATAGATTGAAAGGGTAGAAATACTTACTATCACTTGTAGACGTACTAGCCATATATAGAGATGATTTCCATGACTTTTACCATCTAGGGCTCCGTCACACCAAGCCAATTTCAAAGATTCGACTCCGTAGATACATTCTTCATAGGATCGGGAACCATTACCCAAGAAGAATTGGCGATTGGAGACGATTTCATAGCGTAATTTACCTTCAATTTGATGAAAATCTCATGAAGGAATCGCCCAAGGCTATAGCACTCATTTGAGGAAATGTTAAAATGAATACAAGAACCTTACTTAAATATATATAGGTGGGAGGTGGTGTAGGGGGTCCTTAGCGAGCATGCTATCGCGGCAAAATACAGGCACGACGCACTACTCCATGCGCCAGAGGGAGATCTATAGTGCGGCGCCTAGTGCGGCCTACCCCTAACCTCCTTCCACACACTCTCTCATCGACACGCTTATTCGTTCCTCCTTCAAGCATTCCCCCACAAGTGTCATGCTATAAAATCTCTCAACACTCATGCACACACACGTTGTCTAGGCGAAGAAAACTTATGGGGTGTAACATCATTCCCTCTTAGGGAAATTCGTCCTCGAATGTAATCTAATCTTAAGAGACTTAGTTCTTAAGCTTCGGAAAAAAATTTCAGCAGAGTCTTCTCTGTAATACGGACTCTCTGGAAGCCTGAAATGTAGAAAATTCCAATATAGGCATCTCACAGGATTCTATAAACAACTAAATAACATAGCTCCACAACAAATAAGTTCGCAACTGACAACAATATGAACAAAAGAAACAATACAACATTTGGGTACTATATTACCTCAACCATAATTGTCTTAGTTTGTATACTCTCATCATAGGGTCTGGAACAAGTGAGGATATCTAGATCTCATGTCATCCTCAGCTTCCCAAGTCATCGCTTCTACATTTCTGTTTCTCCATAGACAGAGGCTACATCTTTGGTCCTCAATCTGCGGACATGTCTATCCAGTATAGCTATTGAAGTCTCCTCGTAGGATAACTCCTCTGTGACCTGAACATCCTCAACTAGGATGACCCGAGAAGGGTCTCCTATGCATTTTCATAGCATCGATGCATGGAAGACTGGATGAATAGATTCTTGACCTGGAGGCAATTCTAACTCATAGGCCACTTGGCCTAAGGATCCGGTATGGCCCGATGAATCTAGGCATAAAGTTTCCCTTCTTACCAAATCTCATAACTCCCTTCATTGGCGAAACTCTTAGGAATATCCAATCGCCGACATCAAACTCTAAGTCTCTACACCGTAGATCAAAATAGGACTTCTTATGACTCTGGGTTGTCAATAACTGCTCTTTAATGAGTTTAACTTTCTTTTTTTACTAATGTACCATGTCTGGTCCAAGCAACCCTAACTCACCTACTTTGAACCATCCTATGGGGGACCTAAAGTTTTGCTCATATAAAGCCTCATAAGGAACCATCTTGATGGTAACTGTTATTATATGCAAACCCAATAAGAGTTAGGTGATCAACCCAACTTCCTTTGAAGTCTAGCACACATGCCCGCAACATATCCCTTAGTGTCTGAATTGTGCATTCAGCTTGGCCATCTGTCTAGGGATTAATGTTGTACTCAAGTTAACCTGCATCACCAAACCTTTTTGAAATGACTTCCAGAAGCTAGCAGTGAATTGGGCTCTGCTATTGGAGATGATAGACACTGGGACACCATGCAATCGAACTATCTTTTTAATGTACAACCCAACATATTTTTAGCTGAAAACATAGTCCTGAATGGAAAGAAATGGGCTGATTTTGTCAGCGCATCAACAATGACCCAAATTGAGTCAAATTTACTCTTGATTCGAGGTAAACCAGTAACAAAATCCGTATTGACTGCTTCCCATTTCCACATAGGCACAACTATCTCTTGAATCATCCCTCCAGGTTTCTAATGTTCAACTTTTACCTACTGGCAATTGGGACACCATGCTACAAACTCAGCAACATCTTTCTTCATCCACGAATAGATCTCTTCTATATCATGGTACATTTTCATCGATCTCGGGTAAAGAGAATAACGAGAATAATATACCTCTACCATAATCTGCTGGCGAAGCCCTACCACATTTGGAATGTAAAGTGGACCTTTAAATCTCAAGACTCCATCCCCTATTATCCCAAAGGCCAAAGACTCCTCCTACTGAGCCTTTCCTCTGAACTGTACTAGGCTAGGGTCTTCGTACTTTTTCTCTTTCACCTCTGCAACTAAAGATGATACCGCAATATTTTGGATCACAGCCTCACTATTATCTAAGTCCATTAACCGGACCCCTGAACTAGCCAACTGGTGAAACTCTCGAGCAATTCTCTCTTTTTTGAGCTCAAATACAATAGGCTGCCCATGGATCTGTGACTAAGGGCATCGACTACAATGTTCGCCTCCCTTGGGTGATACAAGATGTCTACATTGTAATCTTTAAGCAACTCAAGCCAACGACATTGTCACAAATTAAAATTCGACTCTTTCTGCTTAAAAATATACTATAGGCTATTGTGATTAGTGAAGGTGTCTACATGAACATCATATAAGTAATGCCTCCAAATTTTCAAAACATGACAAACTACAACTAGTTCTAAGTCATGGGTAGGGTAGTTCTTCTTGTGCTTCCTTAGCTGCCTCGAAGCATAGGCAATTTTTTGCACCCCGTGAATTTCTATTGCTTAACTAATGCTTGCATACGTATGTTGAGAATGTTAGAGTACGAAACATGTGGAAAAGAGCTCGAGGGATGAGTGTACGAGCACGGTATCGAGTGGGTGGGAGGCTGAGGCTAGAGGCAAGACACACCGAGCTCTGCAGCATGCTTCCAGCCTGGCACCATAGCCGGCGCGTCGCCCCTTGGCCTGGCACAATGGGCGGCGATCTGTGCCCCTCTTACCACCTACTCCAACCTATTTAAACACTTTAAGTTTAAGTTGAAGTCATAAAACATTTCCTAAATATCATAACCCCAACCCTCTGACATTTCCTCTCAAATTTTCAAGTGATTTTTGCCGAATTACGTAGTCAAACTCTGTTCAAATCCAAATTCATCTTGGATTACGAGTTCAAGGCCTACGAGGAATGTCCATGCGGAGTTATTTCTCAAATAATTCCTTCGAGTGTCAAAACTCCACCGAGTAAAAGTTGTATAAATCACTTCTAATTGAGTCCTAAGCAGCTATAAGTGATAGGCAAGCATTTCTACCTTCTAAACTCTCGGGAATTTGTAAGTTCATGGACAAATCAAATGAAGTTGAGTTGTAGTTAATGTTGTTGAAGCATATTGTTATTTTCTGAGTCCTAGTATGGAAAATAGCCTATTTATCTTAGCATAGGGATGCAGTTTGGTGGGATTATCGGCTGTAGGTTGGAACTATTTGGATGAATTAGAATCATCAATTGAGGTATGTTAAGGCTAACCTCTTCGGCAAGTTATTTCCGTCGTCTAGTAATATGACCTATGTTCACATAAGTAAGTTGCGAGCATGAATATTGTGATTAGCTACTACAGATATTTTTAAGATTAAAGTTTACTATTTCGGTTGGGACTAACCCCACCTAATATAGCCTTCCGTCGACCAACCTCAGGGTTGCTAGCTGTGTCGTCGCCTATGGGGCTATAGATTTCTCAAAGGAGCTATATGATGTCCGAAAGGAATATATTAAATCCTATAAGGCGGTATTACAATCCATCCACAAATGGAATTCTTTTATGCCATAACAACATTATTGACCTTCCGTCTGGCATTGTGTGTCCAGGGTGCAATCACAAGAGCCCAGAGGGCTCTGTCACAGCCATAGGAGCCCAATGGGCTCAGTTGCAGACTGGAGGCCAGGTAGGTTGGCTATAGTTACCTATTGCATCATATTGACCCGGTCAGGGTATATAGATTGAACTATACTTGTCAGGGCTTATGGGGCCCCAAGTATGTTATTCTATGTGGATTGTACCTTCCATTCATATGGGGGCCAAGTAAGGTTCTTGTTTGTATACTTACTTGTTATCGATATATCAGGTTGTGAGGCTATTCGGGTTCTAACACTTAGCCTTTTTATTGATTATTTCTAGTTCTTTTATTAGTTCTATTTAGTCATTTTCATTACTGCCTTACATATTCGGTACATATTGCGGATAGAAGTCGTTCAGGACCTTCTTAGCCGTCATATATGGTTAGCAGTTTAGTCAGCTCCTTTCCTTCAAATTTATCAATTA
Organism: Datura stramonium; assembly: GCA_018107945.1. Classification (NCBI taxonomy): domain Eukaryota; kingdom Viridiplantae; phylum Streptophyta; class Magnoliopsida; order Solanales; family Solanaceae; genus Datura; species Datura stramonium. The sequence goes on from JACEIK010001919.1 coordinate 218,881, forward strand.
GAAAGGTTTTCTCTTTTGTTGTACAGCTTTGGGGTAGCTCGGGGCCCTATCCTATCCACTATTCCACTCTTAGAGGCTTGCGGACTATGATTTCTAGTTGTTGGTTGTTGTTGGCCGTGTCGGGACTATGTATAGTATGTTTTGTTTGTTGGTTGTGTGGGGCCTAGTGTAGCTTTTAGTTAGCAGCCTTGTCGGCTATAGTTTATATATTTTTGCATGTTTTCCTTTTGTTATAACTTAGATAACATGGTGGTCTTTTCAGCCCGCATAGGATCCCTTTATTGTAATGTTTGCTGGGTTAGATGTTTTCTTTTACAGGTTTTCTATTTGGCCTTGTTGGCCCTACGTTGTGTTTACAACCGATATATAGCTATTTTTTTTCTTGATTTTAAGTTGCTGATAGGCACTAGAGGTGCATATGCCCAGCCAGGTCAGCCCAGGTCCCATTGTGGCATTAGGTGCCAATCATGCCTCCCAAGGTGGGGCGTGACAAACATGGTATCAGAGCAACGTCGTATCCTAGGGAATCTAAAAAATGTGTCTAGTAGAGTCTTTTCTATGAATGTGATGTGCACCACGTTCTATAGGCAGGAGGCTATGAGGCATGATACTGTAGTTACCTTCTTTTCTTTTCCCAAATCATGCTATAGAGCTAAGTTGTGTAGGATTGAGTCCCTAAGCTTATGTTATTATGCTTATCTATAGAGAAAATGTCAGACGCACGACAGACTACGACTGGTTGGGAGTTGAATACCATTGTAGGAGAAGGAACTAGCTGAGTGCCACCACCAAAGCAGGCCCGACCTGAGGGAAAGAGGGAGACATCACCTCGATCTCCTCGACATTCTCCGCCACCTTAGGAGCCCAAGGGCAGCAGATACATCAGTACTACCTCCAGTAGTCACTATACCATTAGATTATGAGGTTAGGAGCGTTGTTTATATGCTGGCTCAGATGATGGACGCTCAACGCCAGCCAGTGGCACCAGTTATCGCTGAATCTACTGGAGGACCCAGCAGTTTGAGGGTCCGAGAGTTTCTTGCCCTGAGTACTCCGTAATTCACAGGGAAAGACCGCAAAGAGGATCTGTAGGACTTCCTATATCAGTTGCAAAGAATATTTAGGGTGATGCATGCTACGCCCGCAGAGTCAGTTGAGTTGGCAGTATTTCAGCTAGGAGACATAGAGGTGTTGTGGTATGAGAGTTGGGAGAGGTCCTGAGGCAGAGACGTATCCCCTCCAACTTGCTCCAATTTTTTAGAGGCCTTCATAGATCACTATTTTCCTCGAGAAATCCGACAGGCCTGGGTGGATCAGTTCCTGCACCTGGAGCAAGGTACGATGAGTGTTCAGGATTACGCAATTTGGTTTTACTCTTTGGCAAGATATACGCCAACTTTTGTGGATACCATGCCAGCGAGGGTACATCAGTTCATTGTGGGGATTCTTCCAGAATATGTGGAAACCTGTGTTAGAACTACTTTATGGGAGGATATGGACAATGCGCGTATTCAGGCTTTTGCTCAAAACATTGAAGGGATTAGGCGGTGTCAACATGAGGTAGAAAGAGCGAATTAGGAGCAGCACCGTAGGGTTAGGCCTACTGATATGCAGACAAAATTTTAGGGCAGACCCAGGCCATGGATATATGGTAGGCCACCCAGACCTTCACCTCATCAGCAGCAGGGCGGTGAATCCGATTGTCGCAGACAGTCAGGTCCTGGTGAGAGTTCACGGGCGTTGGGTTCCCAACAGTAGAGGGGATCAAATCAGAATAGGCCTGTGGTATAGCGTTGTAGCATTTACAACCGATGGCATATTGGGGGGTGTAGATACGACTCTAATGCTTGTTATACTTGTAGTCAAGAGGGTCATATGATGAGGGATTGTCCGACAAGAGATCAGGGTGACCGAGACTAGCAGAATAGGTCCCCAGCAGGATCACATGTTCCAGCACCTTCAGCAGGGCGCAAACCCTTAGCTCCAGCTAGTAGAGGCAGAGGTAGATCAGGGGCATCTAGTTCTGGCAGTGGTCCGGATAGAACTTACCCCTTACCAAGACAACAAGAGTCAGAGTCATTACCAGATGTTCTAATAGGTATGCTGGATGTTTTCTCTCACCCAGTTTATGCTTTACTAGATCCAGGTTCTACCTTGTCTTATGTTACTCCGTTAGCTGGATGGAGATTTTGTATGACGCCAGAATACTCCAACGACCATTCTCGGTGTCTAAACCCGTTGGTGACTCTATTATTGCTAAGAGAATTTATTGGGGTTGTATAGAAGAGGTTGTTGGTCGCCAAAACATAACAGATTTAGTGGAGCTAGAAATTATTAATTTTTATGTAATTATGGGCATGGATCGGCTAGCACCTTGTTATGCCAATGTGGAGAGCTGCACCAGGACTTGTCCGATTTCAATTTCCCAGGGAGGTAGTGCGAGAATGGAAAGGTAATACCGCGATGCCAATAGGTTGATGTATATCCTATCTTCGGGCGAGGAAGCTAATAGCAAAGGGCTGTATTTACCATATTGTNTAATTATATGGCAAAGATGATTCGTAGAAAGCATGCAAATCTTGTGTGAGGGCTGTATTTACCATATTGTTAGGGGTTTGAGATATGCAGGAAGAATCCCCGACTCTACAATCCATTCATGTGGTTAGTGAATTTCCAGATGTATTCCCGGATGAAGTTCCTGGTATTCCCCCAGAGCGTGAGATCGATTTCTCTATCGACCTGCCACCAGGTACACAACCTATATCCATCCCTCCGTACCGAATGGCTCCTGTCAAGTTGAAGGAATTGATAGAAAAGTTGAAACATCTGCTAGATAAGGGCTTTATCAATCCTAGTGCTTCACCATGGGGACCTGAGAGAAATCTTGGAGAAGCACTTGGCACCCTGAAGCTGGTCAAACAAATCACCGATCCTGGGTAAGGGGTACCTATTCTTGATAGTAACCTTATTCAACCGCTGATAGTCAATACACATGCGAAGGGAACCGTCCTTTTTTTGAAAAAATAGAACTGGTGCACCCCATGGAGACTGTCTCGGTCTAATGAAGCCCTTATCCAACAGATCCGTTAACTGGTCCTTCAATTCCTTCAGTCCGGTCGGGGCCATCCTGTAGGGAGGAATAGAGATAGGCTATGTATCGGGAAATAGATCAATACCGAAATCAATTTCCCTCTTTGGAGGAACACCGGACAAATCATCAGGAAACACCTCCATATATTCGCACACCACCAGAATTGACTGAATAGCCGGGGTCTCGGACTCCACATCCTTAACCCTAACTAAGTGGTACATGAAACCTTTGGAAATCATCTTTCTTGCCTTAAGGTAGGAAATAAACCGACCTGCTGAAACCGTCAAACTACCCTTCCACTCCCACAATGACTCACCCAGAAGTTAAAATTCCACGTACGGGTCCTAAAATTAATCGAAGCATAACATGCAAACAACTAATCCATGCCAAGAATAATGTCAAAGTCAGTCATGGCTATCTTTACAGGGTCTACAGAGGTAACCTTATGCAACACGGTCGTCTAAGTCATGGCTATCTCTACAAGGTCTATATACTCGTCAAGCTATGACCGAATCACCAACAGGGGTCGAAACTGAAAACGGTTCTAACAAGGTCTTGGGACTAACTCCAAGGCTACTAGAAATGTAAGGAGTCTCAAAAGACAAGGTAGCTCCCGGATCTAGCAAACCATATACATCAATATGAAAGACACGCAACATACCAGTGACCACATCTAGAAAAGTATCCTTCTCTAGCATGAGGCAAGGGCATAGAATCGATTTTGGTATTGTCCGCCACCTCCACTAGTCGATGCTCCCTGCAGAGCGGAACGGGCTGGAGCTGCTGCTGTCCTGGTGTCCTATGCATGACCCCTATCATCACTCTATAGAGCATATGGGCATGCTTGGCGCATATGCCCAGATCTATCACACCCATAGCAAACATCTGAACCGAGCAAGCACTCCTTAGCATGACTCTTGCCGCACTTACTGCAGGCTGGAGAGGTATACTCTAACTGGGTGCCCCTTTGATCCCTAGACCCTAAAGCCCTGCTCTTTTGATACCCCTTGGGTTTGGATGGAACACCAGCTGATGACGGTGCTGGCTCTAGTGACCTCTGCTGAAACTGTGGACTGTAGCCACTGCCGGACCTCTGATATGAATACCCACAACTATCCGTCTGAGCCCTCTTTGCCTCCCTCCCCCTCGCATGAGCTGCCTCTATCTGCTAGGCGCACAACACTATGCGATGAAAGTCCATATCCTAGTGTAGCATAGCAGTCCTGCAATCATTGTCTAATTAACCAGCCACACCCTGAACGAATCGGCTCACCCGTGCCCTCTGATACATCACTAACTCTGGGGCGTACTTTGAAAAATGAGTGAACTCAAGCGAATACTCCAGCACTATCATCTTCCCTGCTTGAGGTTCACAAACTCAGCTGCTTTCAACTCCCTCATCTCTTGAGGGAAGAACCTGTCGAGAAAGGCCATGCAGAACTCATCCCAGCAGATAGGGGCCCCTCCCGCTGCCCTGCTGTCCTTCCATTGCTTGTACCAAATATGAGAGACCTCTTATAGCTGATAAGAGGCCAAGTCCACACACTCCCCATTTGTCACCCCCATAACCTGAGTGACCTTCAAGGTCCCTACAATAAACTCGTGTGGATCCTCATCCACCTTTGACCCCGTAAACTTAGGAGGGTTCATCCTCAAGAAGTCTCTAATCAGAGCCGCCGCTGCATTGCCATTTTGTGGAACCTGCGCAACAGCCTTCTGGTTGACCTGAGCGGTCAAGGCCTGCGCCAACATCTTAATAGCCGCTCGAAACTCAGTGTGGGCAGTTGGCTCTAGTGCCTGGGGCTCCTGAACAGGTGGGGCTTGCTGATGCCCATTGTCATTTCCATCTACGTGGCCTTCATCATTTCTATTCCTCCTTCAATTCATTCTTCTAGGAGCCATAATTCTGCAATCGCGAATCACACGAATTAGAAGGATGGAGAGACTTTTCATCACACGACATAAAACATGAAAAAAAGGGACATTTCCTAAACGTCTAGTAGCCTCTTTGTCATAAGTGTGGCGCGCTTCACACCCATGAAAAAGACTCTACTTAACGTGGCTTTCAGACATCCTAGGACAATTCAAAACTATGGCTTTGATACCAAGTTTTTCACGACCTGAACATACACCCGGATCATAGACATGGGACAAGGGACCACGAGAGACCCTAAGGCGACCCATGGCAAATGCATACGACTAATCTCATTCAAATAAGCAGAATGATAATCATTAAAACATAGCCGAAACATAATTATAGCATAACATCAGGAAATACTGGACATATACATAGTTGAGCACTACATATTTGTCTGAAAGCCTCTAATACATAAGATGGGTTGATGGGACAACCTCCCCAACTAACCCGACCAATACTGAAACATAAATAACATGAAAGTCTGTTAAACTAACCTCGGAACATGAGGACTCACCAATACGCTGAAGCGTAAGCTGAGGTGGACTAAGGGTGAGGATGAGCCTGCGATCCAGACCCTGTATCATGAAACGATACAGCATAGAAAGTATGTGGTCAGTACTGATCGTGGGAAAAATAGCATGCCCAAGTGATACTTTATAACTTAGTTTTGCCTTGTTTATCGATTAATTTATATACATTCTCATGTGATTTTATGTAAATGTGAATATATACACTAACCAACATGATTAGTTCTTGTTTTTGTAGGTTTACAATGAATTTGA
>JACEIK010001919.1:226085-243673 GCA_018107945.1 Datura stramonium
CTTAGGCCTCTCCGGGGTATTAAAGCGCCGCGTCCCCTAGCCACTACCTCAAGCCTATTTAAACATTCTAAGTTCAAGTTGAATTCATTTTAAACTTTCCTAAGAACAGACCCTCGTCCAGGCAATATTTCTCTTTGACTTTTCATTGGATTTTAGAAAAATTACGCTATTAAACTCCATTCAAATGCAAACTCATCATGGATAACAAGTTCCAGGACTATGAGGAACGTCTCTACGAAGTTATTTATTAAAATCTCGCTCGAAGTACCAAAACCCCGTCGAGTAAAAGTTGTAGAAATCACTTGTAATTGAGTCCTAAGCGACTAAAAGTTATAGGTAAGCATTTATACCTTCTAAACTCTTGGGAATTTGTAAGTTTTTAGCTTAATTGAACGAAGTTGAGTTGTAGTTAATGTTGTTGAAAGATATCGTTATTTGCCAAGTTTTAGTATTGAAAATAGCCTTATTCTCTCAACATAGGGATGTAATTTGGTGGGATTATCGGCTACAGCTTGGAACTATTCGGATGAACGAGAATCGGCATTCAAGGTATATTAAGGATAACCTTTTTGGCAAGTTATTCCCGCCATATAGTGATATAACCTATGCCTTTGTAAGTAAGTTGTGAGCATCTATATTGTGATTAGCTGCTACAGATAAGTTTGAAGCTAAAGCATAGTAATTCAGTTGGGATTGACCCCATCTAATATAGCCTTCCATCGACCAACCTTAGGGTTGCTAGCTGTGCCATCTCCTACAGGGCTATAGATCGCTCAGAGGAGCTACATGACGTCTGAAAGGACTATATTTAGGCCTAATAAGTCCATATTACAGCCGAGATATAAATGTTTGTTTTCTAGATGTAAGGTTGCTGGCAGGCACCAGAGGTGCATATGCCTTGCAAGGTCAGCCTAGGTCCTAGTGTGGCATTAGGTGTCAGTCATGCCTCCCAAGATGGGGCATGACATAATTACCTTACCACGTTGCATCAAGACACATCCTAACCCAACGCTTGAAGCATCATAGTATACAGTGTAGCCCTCTGAACCCTCTGGCAAGGTTAATACCGGTCCAGATGTCAATTTGTCTTTCAACCCCTGGAAACTCTGCTCACAAGCCTCAACCCATTGGAACTTAGCCTCTTTCTGAGCCAGCTTCGTCAATGATGCTGAAATGATAGAGAATCCTCCCACAAACCTTTTGGAATACCCAGTTAACCCCAGAAAGTTGCGAACATTCTGTTGGAGTCATAGGTTTGGGCCAAGTCTTAATAGCCTCTATCTTTTGCGAGTCAACCTGAATACCTGCATCTAACACAATATGGCCCCAAAAAACTACAGAGTTTAACAAGAACTCCCATTTAGAAATTTTCGCGTATAACTTGCAACATTTGAGGATTTGGAGTATTATTCACAAATGATATCTATGTTCAACTTTTGAACGGGAATATACAAGAGTATCGTTAATAAACACAACCATGAACGAATCTAAAAATTTCCTGAATATGCTATTCATCAGGTCCATGAACAATGTTGGGGCATCTGTCAATCTGAAAGACATAACAAGAAATATAAAATGGCCATATCTGGTTCGGAAGGCCGTTCTCGAAATGTCTATCTCTTGAACTTGTACCTGATGGCACGCTGATCTTGAGTCAATCTTTGAGGAGTATTTCACCCCTTACATCTGATCAAACAAATCATCTATTCATGGAAGGGGATATCTGTTCTTAATAGAAGATTTATTTAGCTGTCGATAATCTATACACATTCCTAGTGAGACATTTTTCTTTCTCCTAACTAAGACTGGTGCACCCTAAGGTGAAACACTAGACCTAGAGAAGCCTTTATCTAATAGGTCCCTCATTTACCTGTTCAACTCCTTCTATTCGGCAGGAGCCATTCTGTAAGGAGGAATAGATATGGGTTGTGTATCTGATAGCGTATCAATAGAGAAGTCAATTCCCCATTCTGGGGAATACTAGGAAGCTCATATGGAAACTCGCTAACCACTGGAATAAATTGTAGAGCCATGGATTCTTTCTTCACATCGCGAACTCTAACAATATGATAAATACAACCTTTCACAATCAGCTTTTGGCATGAACTTACCTTTTGGCATAGTTGCATTGCCTTTCCATTCTTTTACTATATCCCCTAAGTGCAATCGGGAAACTATCATCATGTGACCCTCATGACCATAAGAAAAACAAGTAGTAGAGTCGTATTTGCATCCCCCAAATGCCGCCTACTATAGGTACTACAACGTGGTACAGCTGGCCTTGTCTGATCTGGGCCTCTCTACTGTTGTGAGACTGACGTTCATAAACTCTTGTTGGGACCTGATTGTTCATGATTACTTTATCTGCTTCCCTATTGTTGCTGAGGTGAGGGCCTAGGTGGCCTACCTGACAAATGAGGCCTAGGCCCACCCTGAGACTCTGTGTAAAAATAAGTAGGTCTAGCCTTCCGATGCTGATCCTGATCTGCCCTTTCGGCCCCATACTCACACTATCTAATCTCCTCTATATTCTGAGCGAAGGCCTGAATTCGCGAGATATACATGTCATCTCACAAAGTAGCTATAATACAAGACTCCACATACCCTGGTGGAAGCCCTACTATAAATTAGTGTACCCTGGCCTGGTATCAACAAATGTTGGTGCATACCTAGCCAAGGAATAAAACCTCAACGCGTACTCTCTGACACTCATCTTGCCCTAGATAATGTTGGGGGGATCGAGGAGATGTCTCCCTTTCACCCTTAGGTTGGGTTGTCCCCAACTATGGCACCCTGCTGGTACCCTCTCTTGCTATTACATCTAGCTCACGGCTGGCTATAATCTGTCTTATATCAAACATCACTATAGACAGACATAACAACATAAGCTTAGGAACTCAACCCTATACAACTCGGCTCTATAGTATGATTTGAGAAGAAGGAGGGGTAACCATATTATCATGCATCATAGCTCCCTTCTTATTGCCCAAGTGCTATTTTATAACTTACATTAGCCAAGTTTGTCAATTTAATTAATTATATTCTCATGTGATTTTGTATAATTTTGTGCAAAAATTAACTAATGTGATTAGCTCTTTGTTTTGTAGGTGAAAAATGCAAAGGATGAGCTTAATATGATGTTGCATGATGATTAAGGAAGATCGGGATTGAGTGCAAAGAAAGGGACTTGAAGAAAGCATGGAAGTGCCAAGAGGACACCTTGCAGCATGCCATGCAGCATATGCTGCGCGTTAACGTCCGTGCCACGGCATGAGGAAGGCGCGCTAGGCACCGTTCCACTCCCTTGCTGTGCGTGCGTGAGGGGTGTCAATCCAGTGGCCATATGTGTGATGGCAACGAACCACGACAGGCACAAGGAGCAACCAGCAGTGTGCCACACCGAGCGACGCATAGGGGCCTCACACAAGACCTGCCAAGAGGACACTATCCAGTGGGCATACGCGATAGCCCCCTACCACGGAGCTTCTGTTGCACGATGGGCAGCGTGGCACGGAGGCAGTCCATGGCCGGCAAAAAAAAATGATTTTTTTATTTAGTATAAATAGGGAACTTAGCTCCTAAATTTAGTTTATCATGAAATATTTCGGAGAAACCGTAAAGGAGCGAAGGGAGAAGTGAAAAACTCTACCTAGGGTTCATTGTTTTGCGTTCTCTTTTAACTATTCTTGTAAGTACTTTGCTTTAATTACAATTTTGATTATTTGTACGAACATGAGTGGCTAAAACCCTTCCTCTAGGGTTGAGGCTACGTAATATGATTGTAATTGCATGAATTCTTCATTGGGTTGAGTTTTAGTTGTTGTTTTGNAACCAGACAATCCAAGATTTCAATGGAATTTCTTCATAACTGAGGCTACGTAATATGATTGTAATTGCATGAATTCTTCATTGGGTTGAGTTTTAGTTGTTGTTTTGTCTTACATTCTTTATTATCATTGTTTTTTTGGCTTGATCACCATGAAAACAAACTCGTTAAGCTTAGGAAAGAGCTCGAAAGAGTAACCCTAGGATAGAACATTAAAATGTAGGGAGCAAGTTCTTACCTTTAAGATAGGATTCGCGATTAGGATAGAAATTATACCTAATTTTCTTTTCTTGGTTATTAAAACGGATGAGCTAGATACCGACTTAGACTTATCACATCACCACTCATAGAAGTAGTTGTGAAATTAAATCCAGTTAAATGATTAGAGGTACGAAAGTCCATAATCAAAGGCACAAACTCTGTAAACCACATCCATGTAGCTAAATTGCTCATGAATTAGGACGTCACATCCCCGCTCAATGATGTAGGTGTGAGACTAGTTTGTTGTGTTTAGAGGCTTGAAAGACCATGAACATAGCATTTTAATTATGTGAGAAAATAACTGAAGTTTTCATACTCGAACCATTATGAAATGTAGCATTGCGTGATTATTAGGCCTTAACTCTAGTTGCTTATTATATTGTTTCTCGAGTACTTACTAATCATCTCTAGAATTAATTAGAATTTCTCAAAATTTCTATAATCAACACTTGTGAAGGTTAATTTTAACACTTGAACTTGATAATTCGCTGAATTGGTCCAGTCCCTGTGGGTTCGACATCCGGCTCTGAAAAAGGCCCACTTATTACTTGTACGACCGCGTACGCTTGCGTGTGCGCTAGAGCGCAAACATTTATAAAATATGGTGCACAACATATTTATAAATAAGACTCTACTAGACACATCTTGTAAACTCCCTAGGATACGACGTTGCTCTAATACTAAGTTTGTAATTTCTCACCTTGGGAGGCATAACTGGCACCTAATGCCACACTGGACTCTGAGCTGACCTAGCTAGACATATACACATCTAGTTCATACCAGCAACACATAATCAAGAAATCAATAGCTATATCTTAGCACAAAACATAGCCTCAGGCCAACAAGGTTGCAATATAATACCTGCTTCAAATAGCTAACCCAATATTCACAGTAATAATATCATCCTATGTGGGCTGACAAGACCACCATGCTGTTTATATCATAACAAAAGAAAGGCAGGCACACATATTCATATATACAAGCTGACAAGGCTACCAACAGATAATATAACTAGGCCCCACACAGCCAACAACTCATTTCTAGCAAGAACTGTAGACTACAAGCCTCTAAAGAGTAAGATAATGGTCAAGACAAGGTCGTGGCCTACCCAAAAGATAAGATGCAAAAGAAAAAAAACCTCTAGTGTATGGAAACTCTGAAAGAAAGGAGTATCCAATTTGCTGAAGCTGAACAACTACTAAGGAGGTATGAAAACCTGTCAATCTGAACCTGTAGGCAAGTATGTAGTTGTTACACCCCGTAAGTTTCTATCGCTTAACCGATGTGTGCATACATATTTTGAGAATGTTAGAGTACAACGCATGCGAAAAAGGGCTCATGGGATGAGTATATGAGCACAGTATCAAGCGGGCAGGAGGCCGGGGCCGGAGGCTAGGTGTACTAGGCACCACGCCACACTACTATTCCAACACTATGATCGGCGCGTCACGCTTCTATCCTGGATCGATGGGCCCCCTAGTAACCACTCAAGCCTATTTAAGAATTTTAAGTTCAAGTTGAATTCATTTTAAAATTTCCCAAGAACAGACCCTCGGACATGCGATATTTCTCTTCGACTTTTCATCGGTTTTTAGAAAAAATACGTTATTAAACTCTGTTCAAATGCAAATTCATCTTGGATAATGAGTTCCAGGAATACGAGGAACGTCCATGTGGATTTATTTTTTTGAAATCTCGCTCGGAGTACCAGAACCCCACCGAGTAAAAATTGTAGAAATCACTTCTAATTGAGTCCTAAGCAGCTACAATTTATAGGTTAGCATTTCTACCTTATAAACTCTTGGGAATTTGTAAGTTTTCGACCGAATTGAATGAAGTTGAGTTGTAGTTAATGTTGTTGAAAGATATCGTTATTTGACGAGTTCTAGTATTGAAGATAGCCTTATTCTCTCAGTACAGGGCTGCAATTTGGTGGGATTATAGGTTATAGGTTGGAAATATTTGGATGAACGAGAATCAACATTCGAGGTATATTAAGGCTAACCTCTTCGGCAAGTTATTTATGTTGTATAGTGATATGACCTATGCCTTTGTAAGTAAGTTGTGAGCATATATATTGTGATTAGCTGCTACAGATAGGTTTGAAACTAAAGTGTAGTACTTCTGTTGGGATTGACCACACCTAATATAGCCTTCTGTAGACCAACCTCAGGGTTGCTTGAGGTGTCAGCGCCTATGGGGCTATAGATCGCTTAGATACATGATGTTTGATAGGACTATATTTAGGACTATAAGGTCGTATTACAGTCCATCCATGAATGGACTTCTTTTATGCCATAACGGCATTACTGACTCTCCGTCGAGCCTTGTGTGCCAAAGGTGCAGTCACAGGAGCCCAAAGGGCTCAGACACAGTTATAGGAGCCCAGCGGGCTAAGTTGTAGACCCAGAGGCTAGGTAGGTTGGCTATAGTTACCTGTTGCATCATATTGACCCGGTTAGGGGTATATAGATTGAATTGTACTTGCCAGGGTTTATGGGGGCCCAGGTAGGTTATTCTACATTGATTGTACCTTGCAAGATTATGGGGGCCAGGTAAGGTTCTTGTTTGTATACTTACTTGTTAGCTATACTTCAGGTTGTGAGGATATTCAAGTTATTACTCTTATCCCTCCTATTGATTACTTTTAGTTGTTTTATCAGTTCTATTCAGTCATTTTTATTACTGCATTACATATTCGGTGCATATTGTACTGACTCCCATCTATGGGACGCTACATACTTGCCTGCAGGTGTGGAAAGACATGTTTCAGGACCTCCTTATCCTTCATCCAGGGTTAGTAGTTTAGTCAACTCCTTTTCTCTAGAGTTGTCAGTTAGAAAGGTTTTCTCTTTGTTGTATAGCTTTTGGGTAGGTCGGGGCCCTGTCTCGACCACTATTCTATTCTTAGAGGCTTGCAGACTACGGTTTCTAGTTGTTGGTTGTTCTTGGACGTGTGGGGCCTATGTATAGTATGTTTTGTATGTTGGCCATGTGGGGCCCAGTGTAGCTTTTAGTTAGTAGCCTTGTCGGCTATTGTTTATATATGACTGCTGATATTGGGCATAATTGCATGCCCAAGTGATACTTTAATACTTCATTTCTACTTGTTTATCCACTTTTATGTGTGCATTCTCATGTGATTTGTATGTAAATGTCTAGTTTTCTACTAACTAAACACAATTAGTATTGTTTTGCAGTCTAGAAGAATTTTGGAAGCTAATCTACAAGTTGTGGTAGAAGTGTAGAAATGGACTCAGGCATGAAGCGGAAGTCGACAAGGAAATTGGCCAAGGTGGTGCTCCTTGATGGAGGTCGTCACGCTACCATCACGGAAGCATTCTGCCCTAGAAGGAATTTTAACTTGATTTCCAGTGGAGGTGCCGATGGCACCGTGTCACGAAGCCTAAGCTCCCGTGTTTACCTACGTACCACCTTGAAGACAATTGCCCAGGCGAGTTACGGTGAGCTCCAGCAGGGCGCGTGGCAGGCTGGGTGATGCTCTGTACCTCCGTGCCACGTTGCCAGATTATTCAAAAGGAAAAATTTCTCACTTGTATAAATAACAAACTTAGGTTTTATTTTAAAGGATCTGACATTTTGAGCAAGAATGTGGATAGCGGGCAGTTGAGAAGAATTCCTAGGGTTAATTCTCTTACTTTTCCTCTTTAATTTCAATTGCTTGTACGATTTCTAGTTGTTTGAAGATGTTTAATTCAAAATTGAGTGGCTAATTCACCTCTTGCTGAGGTTGAGGATAATTGCAGAAGAATGTAACCAATGATTATTTTAGTTTTTATCTTCTCTATATAACGGTTTGTTCTACCGATTCTTGCTTTTACTACGTTAATGTTTGGCCAATGTTAATGTATATTCTAGAATTCCAATTTCAATTCCAAAAGGGAGACTAATTGGGTAGATGTGAATTGGTGGAATATGTTCTTGTCTTTGAAAATTAAGGGGATGAGAAATTAAGGGAAGATTTACGTTCAGAATAGAAATATATCTGTAATGTCATATTTGGTCATTTATGGAATTTGTTATGTATAGCTAGAACATGGGGTCTTTGCATCACAAAAATGTGTAATGTAAGTCTTGTGATTCTTTAATTGGTGAGGAGTCAAAAGATCTAATCCATGGGTTATTAATTCCTGACTAACAATTGAAGAGAAGATTGACTGAACTATAATTAATAAATTACATCCCTGCATGTTTGCCTTAACCTCAGCTTGTTTGTTGCTATTTTTCAGACTTTAACTTACAATATTCACTTAGGTTCACATTAACTATTAATCTTTACTCAAAAGCATTATTTGTTTTGGTTGTCTACCTGCATAACAAAATCGTTTACTAGCAATTAGGAAAATTACTTCCATATTACAGTCCCTGTGGGATCGATACTTGGCTTGAAATAAATCCACTTTACTACTTGTACGACCACGTGCACTGCATGGTGGTCTTGTTGTCCCACATAGTATTCCTTTTATTGTCATGTTTTTTGGGTTATCTATTTTCTTTTACAAGTTTTTTATGTGGCCTTGTCAGCCCGAGGCTGTGTTTACATGCGAGATATTATTGTTTCTTTTCTTGATTTTAAGTTGCTGGCAGGCACCAGAGGTGCATATGCCTAGCCAGGTCAACCCAGGTCCTAGTGTGGCATTAGGTGCCAGTCATGCCTCCAAAGGTGGGGTGTGACAAACTTGATATCAAAGAAACGATGTATCCTAGAGAGTCTGCAAGCCGTGTCTAGTATAGTCTTATCAGTGGGTGTGTTGTGCACCACATTCTATAGGCAGGAGGCTACGAGACATGATAGCATGGTTACCCTCCTTCCTTCTCCAATCGTGCTATAAAGCTATGTTATATAGGGTTGAGTCTGTAAGCTTACTAATTCTACTTATCTACAGAGAAAATTTTTGATGCATGCTAGAGCACGAAGGGACGGGTTTTGGATACTATGGCAGGAGAGGGCATAAGCAGAGTGCCACAGTCAGAGCTGGCCCGGCCTGAGGGTGAGAGGGAGACATCATCTCTATCTCCCTGGCATTCTCCACCACATCAAAAGACCCCCAGGGTAGTAGATACATCAGCACCACCCCCATTTATTCCTATATCATCGGATCAGGAGGTTAGGAGTGCCTTTTATATGCTAGCTATGATGATGGCCACTCAGTGCCAGCCAGTGGCACCAGTTGTCGTTGAATCTACTAGAGGACCCAGCAATTTGAGGGTCCGAGAGTTTCTTGTCCTAAATCCTCCTCATTTTACAGGGACAAACTGCGGAGGGGATCCTCAGGACTCTCTGGATCAATTGCAAAGTATATTTAGGGTGATGCATGCTACGACCGTAGAATCAATCGATTTGGTAATATTTCGGCTATGAGACATAGCGGTGTTATGGTATGAGAGTTGGGAGAGGTTCCAAGGCAAAGACGTAACCCCTCCGACTTGGTCCAGTTTTTTAGAGGCCTTCATAGATCACTATTTTCCTTGAGAAATCCAACAGGCCTGGGTGGATCAATTCCTTCACCCGAAGAAAGGTACGATAAGAGTTCAACAGTACGCAATGATATTTTCTCTTTGGAAAGATATGCACCAGCATTTGTGGATACCATGCCAGACAGGGTACACCGGTTCATCATGGGGCTTCTTCCAGAATTTGTAGAAATCTGTGTTACAGCTACCTTACGGGAGGATATGGACATTGCGCGCATTCAGGATTTTGCTCAAAATATCGAAGGGATTAGGCAACATCAACATAAGGTAGAAAGAGCAAATTAGGAGGAGCGCCAGAGGGCCAGGCCCATTGATATACAGGCAGAATTTCAAGGCGGACCCAGTCTGCGAATTTCAGGTAGGCCAACAAGACCTTCACCTTTGTAGTAGTAGGGTGGTAGATCAGATCATCGCGAACATTTGGGTCCCGACGAGAGTTCATGAATGTTGGGTTCCCAACAGCGGAGGGGATCAAGTCAGAGCTAGCCGGTTACACTACGTTGTAGCATTTACAGCCGATGACATTTTGGGAGGTGTAGATACAACTCTAGTGGTTGTTATACTTATGGACAAGAGGGTCATATGATGAGGGATTGTCCGATAAGAAGTTAGAGTGATTAGGACCAGCAGGACAAGTCTACAACAGGATCACATGCTGCAGCTCCTTTGACAAGTTGTAAACCTTCAGCTCCAGTCAGCAGAGGCATAGGTAGATCAAGGGAATCTAGCTCTGGTAGTGGTCCGAATTACACTTACGCCTTGCCAAGGAGACAAGAATCGAAGTCCTCACCAGATGTTGTGATAGGTATGTTGGATGTTTGCTCTCACCCCATTTATGCTTTACTAGATCCAGGTTCTACCTTGTCTTATGTTACATTGTTTTGGCACGGAAATTTGGTATAACGCCAGAATTGCTCCAACAATTGTTCTCGATGTCTACACCCATCGGTGACTCTATTATTACTAAGAGAATTTACCGGGGTTGTATAGTAGAGGTTGTTTGTCGCCACAGCTTAGCAGATTTAGTGGATATAGAAATGTTTAATTTTGATATAGTTATGGGTATGTATTGGCTAGCACCTTGTTAGGCCAATGTGGAGTGCTGGACCAGGACCGTTTGATTTTAATTTCCCAGGGAGGTAGTGCGTGAATAGAAAGGCAATCTGGTGACGTTAAAAAGGTAGGTTTATATCCTATGGTCGGGCAAGGAAGCTCATAGAAAAGGGTAGTATTTACCATATTGTTAGGGTTCGGGATATACAGGATGAATCCCCGACTCTTCAGTCCATTCTTGTGGTTAGTGAGTTTCCATATGTATTGTCGGATGAGCTTCCTGGTATTCCCACAGAGCGTGAGATCAATTTCTCTATCGATCTGCCACCAGGTACAAAACTTATATCCATCCCTCCGTACCGGATTGCTCCTGTCGAGCTGAAGGAATTGAAAGAACATTTAAATGATCTGCTAGAAAAAGGCTTTATCAGGCCTAGTGCTTCACCGTGTGGTGCACCGGTTCTATTTGTTAGAAAGAAGGGCGGCTCCCTACGAATGTGTATAGATTATCGGCAGTTGAATAAAGTTAATATTAAGAATAAGTATCCCCTTCCAAGGAATAAATGATTTATTTGAACAACTACAGGGGGAAAATATTTCTCCAAAATCGACTTAAGGTCCGGATATCATCAACTGCAAGTTCGGGAGAAAGATATTCCAAAAACAGCCTTCAGGACTAGGTATGGTCATTTTGAGTTCTTGGTCATGTCCTACGGATTTACGAATGCCCCACAGTGTTTATGGATTTGATGAACAACATCTTCAGGCCATATTTAGAGTTGTTTGTGATAGTGTTTATTGATGATATTCTGATATATTCCCGCTCAAAAGATGAACACAGAGATCATCTGCGAATGGTAGTTCAAATCTTCAGAGACCACCAGTTATATGTAAAGTTTTTGAAATGTGAGCTCTGGTTAAATTCTGTAGCTTTCTTGGATCATATTGTATCAGATGCAGGTATCCAGGCCGATTCACAGAAAATTGAGGTAGTCAAGACATGGCCTAGACCCATGACTCCCACGGAGGTTCGTAGCTTCCTAGGGTTAGTTGAGTATTACATAAGGTTCGTGGAAGGATTTTCTACCTTATCAGCACCATTGACAAATTGACTCAGAAAGAAGCTAAATTCCACTAGATAGAGGCTTGTGTGTAGAGTCCAGGAGCTGAAAAAATAGATTTACATCTGCACTAGTATTAACCTTACCAGAAGGTTTAGAGGGCTATGTCGTATACTGTGATGCTTTAGGCATTGGGTTAGGATGTGTTCTGATGCAACATGATAAGGTTATTGCCTATGCTTTAAGGCAACTAAGGAATCATGAAAAGAACTACCCCAACCATGATATAGAGTTAGCTTTGGTGATTAATGCTTTGAAAATATGGAGGCATTACTTATATGGTGTTCATGTAGACATCTGCACTAATCATAAAAGTCTCCAATATATCTTCACGCAGAAAGAGTTGAATTTTCGGCAGCGTCAATGGCTAGAGTTGCTGAAAGACTATGATGTGAATATATTATATCATCCAGGGAAGGCTAATATTGTAGATGATGCCCTTAGCTGTAGATCCATGCGAAGCCTAGCATATCTGAGACTAGAATAACGGGAATGGCTTGAGAACTACACCAGTTAGCCAATTTAGCAGTCCAGGTAGTAGATTAGAAGATAGTGGAGTTGTAATTTAGAATACAACAATATCATCTCTAATTGTAGAGGTGAAGGAGCGGCAGTACGAGGACCCTAGCCTATTGCAACTCTGGGAAAAGATTCAGCAGGGTGAACTATTGGCCTTTAAGTTAACGTGTGACGGTGTCTTGAGATTCAGAGGCCGACTCTGCGTTCTAGATATAGCAGCGCTTCGTCAGAAAATAATGGCTAAGGTACATTATTCTCATTAATCTTTTCAACCAGGTTCAACGAAGATGTACCATGATATAAAAGAGATATATTGGTGGCCTGGAATAAATAGAGGTGTAGCTGAGTTTGTAGCATAGTGCCCTAATTGCCTACAGGTAAAAGCAGAACATCAAAAACCTGGTGGACTAACTCAGGAGATAACTGTACCTATGTGGAAATGGGAAGTAGTTAATATGGATTTTGTTATTGGGTTACCTTGCACCAGGCATAAATTCGACTCCATTCGGGTCATGGTCGATAGGTTGATGAAATCAGCCCATTTCTTTCTAGTCAAAACTATTTTTTAGTTGAAGATTATGCTGAATTATATATAAGGAAATAGTCCGACTGCATGGCATCCCAGCATCTATTATTTCTGATAGAGGGGCACAATTCATAGCTACATTTTGGTAGTCATTTCAGAAGGGTTTCGGGACACAGGTTAACACGAGTATAGCTTTCCACCCCTAGACAGATGGCCAGGAAGAACACACCATTCAAACACTCGATGACATGCTACGAGCATGTGTGCTAGACTTTGGAGGGAGTTGGTACGAGCATCTACCACTAATTAAGTTTGCTTACAATAACAATTATCATTCTACTATTAAGATGGCGCCTTATGAGGCTTTATATGAGTGGAAATGTAGGTCCCCAATAGGATGGCTTGAAAGGGGAGTCAGGGCTGATTAAACCTGATATGATACATCAGTCAGAAGAAAAGGTGAAACTTTTTAGAGGGCGTTTTCTAATAGCCCAGAGTCATCAGAAATCCTATTTCGATATTCGGCATAGAGACTTGGAGTTTAATGTCGATGATTGGGTATTTCTTAAGGTTTCGCCTATAAAGGGCATGATGGGATTTGGCAGGAAGGGAAAGCTTAACCATAGGTTCATTGGCCCGTATCGAATCCCTTAAAGGATAGGCCAAGTGGCATATAAGTTAGAACTGCTTTCAAGGCTAGAATCGTTCATCCAGTTTTCCACATGTCAATGCTATGAAAGTGCATAGGAGACCTGTCCCGGGTTGTCCTGGTTGAGGATGTTCAAGTCACTAAAGATTTGGCCTATGAAGAGACTCCAGTTGCTATACTAGATCGACAGGTTCATAGATTGAGAATTAAAGATGTAGCATCCGTTAAAGTCCTATGGAGGAATTGAGGTGTAGAAGAAATGACCTGGGAAGCTAAGGATGACATGAAGTCTAAATCCTCACTTATTCTAGGCTTAACCAAGACTGTGCAGTTGAGGTAATATTGTTGCTCAGTTACTGTAATATTGCTTATCTTATTAATATTGTTTGGTTGTTCATTTTTATGTTATGGAGTGTAACACCCCGAATGCTTCTAAGATTAGATTCCAGGTGTAAGGACAGAATTTAGACAGAAAATTGGTGTTGAATGAGTCAGGGGATGACTCGTTAAGAGGCCCCACAAGTCGTGGTCAGACCCATGGGGAAGCAGTTCTAAGATCTGGTCAAGTCCGTTGGTAACGGACGACTTGACGAGTTGTCTTGCCTGGCAACGAATCGTTAGGTTGTTCGTTGGGTGGAGGCTAGTGTTCTTGGATAAGGTCTTAGGCAGTGGAGGTGACGGATTGCAAGCCACGAATTGTCATGGCAAACCACGACTCGTGAAGTGAGTCATGGGTTGTGTTGGGGAAATTTTTAGAAATTGGGCAGTGTACTCCACGACTAGGTCCCCATGAGTCGTTACCTTACCCCACGACTTGAGGGGTGCCTCGTGGGATCTGGCAGAGTGATTTCGCCAGCATTTTTCCAGGGGAAGTTTCATAAAGTCCTATCCGTAACTTCTAAACTACGTTGTTTTGAGTATTATTTGGGACGTTTTAAAGGGTTTCTTCAGGTCTAAACTCTCATTCTCTCAAGATACCTCTCAAAGCCATTCTTCCTCCTCTTCCTCTCAAGATTCAAGGATTTCACCAAGGTGTTCATCAAAGCTTCAAGGGGAAATTTCGAGCAGGGTTTCTTCTACCAGGTATGCGGATCTTTCAACAAGGATAATCTTCCATCCTTGTGCCCCATAATGTTTTTATCAAAATGCCCAATTTCAACTATTCTAGAAAAGCATGACCTAGGGTTTGTGTGATGGGTGATTTTGTCTATAATTCTCTAAATTCAAAGATCCATTATGATTATGAGATTAACTATGATGTAGAATAATTGGGTTACCTTGAATTATGCGTCGGATGATGAGAAATGTGTGACATTATTGAATGTCTTCATAAAATGACTTGAACTTTGAATGAGGCATTATTATTGTTCACTCAATTATCGTAATTACTTGTATCTATGTTTATATATGTGAAGATTGAATGATTATCCCTAAGAATTTGAATGTTCCATTGATAGACATGTTGAGAAGAAATTAGAGTTTATGGGCTTGAATAATTGAAAGTAAAGATATGCATGTCCCTTATGCTTTTGATGGAATTGATTGGATATGAGGTAATTTATGGTGAATGCAAAATTAATGCATCCTTCTCATGAATTGAAGTAAGTCTTGAAATGGGTTTTATGAAATGAAAATGTATGCTTCTTCCATAATCTTGTTGTAAATGTATATGTTATGAGTTAAGTATATGTTTCCCGTAAATCTAGAATATACGAATCAATGTATGCATGTTAAGGTACGAATTGGATCTATGGATCATGAATGACTCTATGATACATGTTTAATGATATAAAGCCGAAACTTAATGTGGTGGAAGTATAATAGATGATGTGAATCTATAGATACTCACTAATGTAAGAAGTTTGAAGAAATATTGATGCGGCTCTATGATGATATGAATTATGATGATAAAGCATGAGATTGATATTTTAACAATGTTGGGCTTGTTTTTATTAGAATGTATCCCTGATCCTTTCGAAATGAATGATGTATGATGGAAGCAGTGTATGTTTATGTTTCTGACTAGCTGTAGTAGCATAGACCAGATAGATGATGTCATATCATTACTTCTCATGTCCTAGTTAGCCAGGGATCCTCCATAACCAAGAATGTTTTCCTTGGTTAGTCGGGATCCTCTGTAGCAAAGAGTGACTCCCTAGTTCAGTTGGGATCCTCCATAGCAGAGAGTGACTCCCTAGATTAATTGGGATCCTCAATAGCAAAGAGTGACTCCTTAGCTCAGTAGGGATCCTCCATAGTAGAGAGAGATTCCCTAGTTCAATCAGGTTCCTCCATAGTAGAGAATAACTTTCTTAATACGGCTGCGATCCTCCAAAGTAAAGGATGACTCCCTTAGTTATGTTATCAGCGTGATCCAGTTCCATATAATTCAGATTTCAGATTATAACAGATTTAATATGATCAGAATAAGACTCAGTAGTCAACACTAATCCAGTAAAGTGTGTGATGCTTCATATTCAGCTCTTATTAAATGTTCAGAACTTGACCCTTATGCATGAGTTCGTTGATGTAACATAAAGTGAGATCTAAAGAAAAGTTTCATGTATATATATGTGTATGTGAATCATAAGAGGATAATGGCATGTTAATCAGTTAAGTTGGATGGCGTGATGTTCAATGATGGAGCTGGAGCAATGGACCTGTGCTAGGTTTGCTGACGTGGTCCACCTCCTAACTTGATTTGAGAAACCCCGTAGCTGTCAATCCTGGCCCTCTTTGCCTCTCTCTGCCTTTGCAGACTAACTCCATCTGTTGGGCATGCAATATAATACGGGGAAAGTCAATGTCCCAATGAATCATGGTGATCCGGCAATCCTTATCCAAGTAATCCGCTACTCCATGCACAAAACGGCTCACCCGAGCCCACTGATCCACCACCAACTTCGAAGCTTATTTCGATAACCGGGTGAATTCTAATGCATACTCCTAAACATACATGTTACCCTGCTTTAGATTCACAAACTCGGACGCCTTGAGCTCCCTCATCTCCCAAGGGAAGAATCGATCTATGAATGCGGTGTGAAACTCCTCCCAACCTATCAGGCCTGCACCCGCCGCCCTAGCATCCCTCCATTGCTTAAACCATATATGAGATACCCCCTTTAGCTGGTAGGAGGTCAAGTCAACACATTCCCCATTATTCACCCCCATAACCTGGGTTATCTTCAGAATGTCCTCAATGAAATCATATGGATCCTTGTCCACCCTTGACCCCGTGAACTCCGAAGGGCTTATTCTCAATAAATCCCTCACCGTAGCTGTCGCTGCATTCCTATTCTGAGGGAAATGCGCTATCGTCTAATTCTGGACTTGGGCAGTCATGGCCTGTGCTAGCATCTGAATTGCTTCCCTAAACTCGGCGTGGGCAGCTGACTCTAGTACGTGCTCTTCATGGACAGGTGGAGTTAGCTAATGCTCACTATCATGGATACCCTCATGATCATTACCATTTTCTTTTCTCCTGGTATTTAGTTGGCGTGGAGACATGATTCTGCAAACGCAAAAAGCACGAATTAGAAGACTAAAGGACGTTCATCGCACGACATAGATCATTGAAGAAGGGAACATTTCCTAAATGTCTAATATCCTCTTCGTCATAAGTGTGGCATGCTTCACACCCATGAAAAAGACTCTATCTGATGTGGCTTTTAGATTCCCTTGGACACATCAAACCTATGGATCTGATACCAAGTTTTTCACGACCCAAACGTACACCTGGATCGTAGACAGGGGAAAAGGAGCCCCGAGAGACCACAAGTCGATCCATGGAATGAGCATACATCTAATTCAATCACATGAGTGGAATACTTAACATAAAGAACGTAATCATAGTATAGCATAAGGGAAAATCAGTACTAGACTTATACAATTCGGCAGAATACAACTTGTAGGATGATAAGCCTCTAAACATGAAAGGCGGAATGATGGGACGGGCGTTTGGTAACTACATGCAAGTGCACGTGGTCGAACAAGTAGTAAAGTGGCTTAAGTAAAGCCAAGTATCGATCCCACAGGGATGAGCTAAGGTACTAATTAACTTAAGTGTTAATGAACTATATCTTTCAGAATGCAGACAACCAAATAAATAATATTTTGAGAGTTTAGTTTCCTAATCAA
>JACEIK010001920.1:16152-33956 GCA_018107945.1 Datura stramonium
TAATATTATTTCTTTGTACAATAGTTTATAAATTTTTCTTTTCCTCAAATCATTTATTAACATATCGTTTTAATTGAATTGACATATGCTCTTCATCATTTATTTATTCAAATTTAACTATTATATTTATTTCGTAGAGAAGTTTTCTTAGGATATGCGAGATTCAAACCATTCAAAACTTTGGAGGGGGGAGGGGGTAAATAAGAAATTTTATTACCAAGGGAAAGTTACAATGGAAAAATTGCAGTCGGTTTATTTTGGGCGTATTTGTTTGTCTGTTTGTCATATTTTATCCACATTTATCTTTGTTTTGAGAAGTATATTCATTTATAATTGCATGTTTTGATTGAAAACTCTTGATGGTGAACTAACACATGTGATTAGATGTTTTGTAGGAAAACATGGTGGAAATCAACTCAAAATGAGCTTATAAGAAAATTTCAGAGCTTTGAAGCAACTTTGAATGAGCTTTCGGGTAAAACCAAGTTGGTGCTATGGTTGTGCCTAGCTCCAGAGTCAAAACTTTAATAGAAGTCAAGTGGAGCGGGTTGGTACTATAGCTGGGGTCTTACGTCACAAGCCAAACTTTAGAAGAAATAAAATGGATGCAGTCTGGCGCCATAGCTGGCGCGCCGCGCTAAAGCTAACCCAAACTTAATTTTTATTTTTCAATTCATTTTTCACTCAATTTTTTTGGTGTGCGATTTTTTCTATACTTATAAATAGTCAAAAATATTTTGGAACACAACTTTTTACCGGAGAAGAGCTAGGAGCCGCCGTGGAGGTTAAATAATTTCAATTTTATCATTTCTTCTCTATGTTATTTATTTTTACGTACGTTTTTTGGATGATTTATTGTATTTACTCCATGTCTATGTGGAGTTAAACTTCTCATTCTAGGATTATGGTAGTGACATAAATATTGCGATATGAACTTGAGTTAAATTGCATAATTATCATAAGTTGTTCTTATATTCTTGTGCTTACTATTTTAATGCTTTGCGACCATTGAAATACATCTATAATCTTGTTGTGAACCTGAAGAAAAGGTCAATAAGATAGAACAAACAATATAGGGAGTAAGATCTTTTCTTGAAGTAAAACTGAGAATTGATTTGCGGCTAGGATTGAAATATACCTAGAACACCTTGCCTGGTTATTAAACGGGAGAAGCTAATTTCGTTCGCGTGTTTTATTTTTGATCATAGGAATATAGATACAGAATGGTATGTGAATAGATGATTAGAGACTCATAAGACCATAATCATACAATTAACCCCGTGAATTGATAACTGATAATTATTGCAAGATAACGAAGGTGAATTTGCAACATGATTGCTAGCAATCCATAGTCGTAGATAGATTCGTCTCATTGATTACGTAAAATAAAATATGCTTTTTATTTGGTTAATTGTTCATTCATATTTTCTTTTATTTTTAATTTAGATAATTATAAATATATCTTTAGGATCTATCACCTGAATAAATAAATCAACATTAGTTTAATTTAGTAAATAATTAAACAGACAAGTCCCTATGGTACAATATCTGAAATTATAATCCTATATTACTTGTATGATCATGTACACTTGCGTGTGAGTTGAAACTGAACCTGGGTATACAACAGCTACAGTGCCAACTCAAACTACAAAGTCAAAAAAACTTCACTGGATAGTAATTAAGATGCTACAGTCTACCCACTAGCCTTCTCTTCTTAGAGCCTCGATGGAAAATCTCTTGTATTATCAATTTGGCAATGGATTCATAGTTTCTCAGTTTAGTCTAGAACACTGATATTTCTCTCTTCCAAAATATGATAGGCACAATAACACAACAAGCAACTACTGTTGCTTGTGTTTCGGATGGTATTTGTATAAATTATCTATTTATACTAAAAAAAATAAAAAAATAATTACGCAGAAATATAGAAGAAAATATAGAAAATTATTCCGAACCCACAAGTTGCCTGTGTGTCATTAAGAAATTATAAACCCCTCATAGTTACCAAGATTTTGGGTTACTTTCTCCCAGGATAGAATGAAAAAAAGTTTCTGTAATAGCGGCAATACAAATTACAGAACTCCAGCAAACTCAACAAACAGAGCAGAGCACACAACACTTACTTTGTTTTTTTGAAAATAATGCAAAAATGAGGGAAATAAGAAGAGTATTTTCTGTTTCTCTCTGTCTCTCAAATTGTAAAATCCGAGGCAAGACCTTTGAATTTATAGAGAATGAAAGAGTGAGATGAAAATGTGTAATTCAAAAGGTTCCTTTTTGGTGTAATTCAAAAGGTGTCTTTTCTCATTTCTCATTCATATCTAAAACCCCAACAATCCCCCACATAAATGGGGAATGATTATATGATGGAAAAATGTATGAAGAAAAAAAACTGAGTGATTTGCATATAAGGATTAATCGCATCTGGATAAGTAGGTTTTTCTTTAAAATTTCCGTAATGAATATATGTTGGATATACTCGGTCAATTGGTAGATTTGATATCTTTGAATCGTCGAACCTTGGTATATACCTAGACAACTATAAGTCACATAATTAACCCTTAAACCGTCTTTGGTTCTCATTGTTTGGTTCGTTTCAGCCATGAACACCGCATGGTTCATAAGTGCGTAGAGAATTGGCCTTACATAATTCTCCTTAAAGCGGCTTACACTTCACACTTACATAGGTGATTCCTAAACTTGTTATTCTTTAGATACACTATTTGATATACCCGCATCAAACTTAGAAACCATTAAAAAGCCTTAATACTTTATCATTGTTACTGAACATTGTCTTATCATGAGAATGGATAAAAATATTATTTTGACAATGTTGAACCATCAAGAATAACTTTATTTTTCTCCTAGAACCTACATCTTGGGATCTCCAGTATTTTAGGTAGAGTTACCGGCATGTTGACTTGTCCTCGGCCATAGTACCATTCCATTCGATGATGTCTCAACCACCTCTCTAGATAGGTCTTTTATAAGTGGATCCGACACATTATTCTTTGACTTTACATAGTCAATTGTGATAACTCCACTAGAGAGTACTTTTCTAACTATATTATATCTTCATGGTATGTGACAAGATCTTCCGTTATACTTAATGCTCCCACCCCTTTCTATTGCTGCTTGACTATTGCAATATCTGCATATCAGTGTCAATATTTTGGGCCATTGTGGAGTCACTCAATTTTTTTTACTGATATTATTTAAAGTTATTAATTGATCTGGTGATTCAATTTACATTATTATATGCCTCTTTTAACTGCTGAATATTTATTGTAGTGCAAATCATTACATAAAAATTAGAATATATTGTAGACTGGTTACTAAACTTAAAGTGACATCATTGTACAAATACTCGTGAATAGTTGACATTAGTTATAGCCACAACCTTTTAATAATATATTTCTCAACCCTTACATCTCTTGTAAGTCTAATTTTTTATTACCCAACTAATAGCACATTGATGTGATATGAGTTTACAACACTGTCGACGCTTGAAACTAAAAAAATAGCATGGACTTAGGTATGTTTATATGGATATGAGATAATTTTACTTTGATTTCATAAAAAATAAGTGTTGGAGCAAAAATGTGCAAAACAAGCCTAAAAATACAGAAAATCAGCCAAAGTAAAAGTCTCAGTACGAGTCGTACCGAGAACCATGGTGAAAGTTAGAGGGTTGGAATAAGAGAAAGGCAACGTATGACTCTCAGTACGATCCATAACTGGAGTCTTGGAATTGTTTAGAGAAATTTGCACAAAGGTAGTCTCTTGGTACGGATGGACTCAGGGATCGTAGCACTAACATACGAACCGTACCATGAGCCGTGGTGAACTTCAGAAGATTCTTCAATACTTGGTAGAACTTTAGACACAATAAACAGTACGAATCGTAGGAGGAAGGTACAAGTTGTACCATAACACTCGTGGATAATTTTAGAAGATGTCAGAGTTCTCAGGGCCAAACAAGGGATGCATTGTATGACTCGTAGGACTGCGGTACGAGTCATACCATCCTGCCAACACTTATACAAATCTGCAGCATCCAGAGACGTATGAGAAGCAAGTACAACCCATACAATCCTGTACGAGTCATAGGTCCAGTTATGACACAGTCGACACCAGATATGGAAAATTCTCTTTCAGCTTAGGAAAATGTTTCTAATGTCTGTATAAATAGCTTTTATATTTATTTTAGTGAGAGAATATAGAATAGAATTAGTAGAAAGTGTGAAGAATATTATTTTGTGAATTTTTATCAAGTTCTGAGGAGCAATTCTTGGGATCAAATTCTTAAATTCCTACATTGTTCTTGAGATTGTT
Source organism: Datura stramonium (assembly GCA_018107945.1). NCBI lineage: Eukaryota > Viridiplantae > Streptophyta > Magnoliopsida > Solanales > Solanaceae > Datura > Datura stramonium. Next base: position 20,488 of record JACEIK010001920.1, read on the forward strand.
CTTTGATAATCAAATCTGGATTTCTTCCAATTGTTGTTGTAAGTATTTAATTATGTGTTTGTCTATTACTGCAAATTGTAATCTTACAGCCATGAGAGGCTAAAACCTCCACAACTAGGGGTTGTGGAAACCATGGCGGATTAACGAAATAGGGTTGCAAGTTCCTACGACTCGTGGTATGAGTCGTAATGGGTCAAAAATTTTAAATCTACCCGACTCGGCCCAGATTTTTAAAAATTGTCCCTAGGACTTATAAAAGCTCAAACAAATTGTACCCATCTCCCATTCTCACTAAACCTAAACTCACGATTCCCTCACACCTGTAACTCATCATCAAGAATCAGTGAACAAGTTCTAGCTTAAGATTACATCGAAAACCCCAATTCAAAGCCTAGTCTTGATTGACAGTTGAAGTGCCAGCATTCAAGTAAGTGTATTCCTTCAACATTGATAGATATAACTTGTGTGCTTGATGTAAATTTGCTAAACCCCCTGAGAGTCCTCTCATTGCTTGAAAAATTAGAAAAGGACAATGACCCAGGGTGTAACTGAGCTGTGTGTGATTGGGTAGGAGCTTGAACTTGTGAAAATTGTGCATTGAACTGTTAAAAATCGAAGTTATAGGTCGTTATTAAAAAGGGGAGGAATGAGTAGTTGTAAAACTAGTTATATGCATGCCTAGACTTGGGGAATTCTGAGTACCCAAACTTAAACTAAATCCCCCTGTGAACTGAACCAAAGTTGAGGCAGGGACAGGCTTCACAAGCCTTCCGTAACTCACAGTTTCATACTACGACTCGTAGGATAACTCGTTGGGACTGTCCCAAGCAAAATTTGAAAAAAATCACAAGGTACGAATCTTAGTACGGCTCGTGGTTTACTGCTATGAGTCGTACCTGACAGTCATACCAAGAATCTGAAAAGGGTCAAGTCCACAAGTGGCAGTACAACCTTCCTACGACTCATGGAATCAATTTACGAATCATACTATGAGTCGTGGAAAAATACAGAATAATTGTTTTAAAGGGGCATCCTCATACGACTCGTGGTACGGACCGTACCTTCATGGTATGAGTCGTACCTCAGAGGCGTGACACTAACTTGAGATATTACGAGTCTCAGTACGAATCGTACCTCCAAGGTACGACCCGTACTGTTGACCCGTGATAAATTGTAAAGAAATTTTTTTTCATGCTTTCTTTTTCTCAGATATGAAATTCTAACCTTTTTTCCCACATGTACAATGACGATGAAGCGTAAAGCATCAAATGCAACTGCTCGGAGGACATTACTTGATGAGACCTCTAAATCCGATCAAGAGAGTAGCTCCCCTAGTGGTTCATTAGAGGAATATAGGGTCGATATATCAAACACTGACGGAACTTAAACCATTAGAGCGAAGGACAAAGCCCATGCCGTGGCGGCCACTACCACATCTGCCGATGCTCTCCAGTCTGAGGAGGGAGCTAAGGAAAGAGCTCAAGAGTCAGGAAGTGGCTTTAATGAATAAGAGGGGTCCGAGGAGACCCAATCCAGAGATGCAAGCAGTGATACCGGATCAAAGGAGGAGGCACCAAATGCCGTACAGGAGAAAACTTCACCTAGGGAGAACCGTACTATCCAGTGGAGAGTACCAGGAGCCCAGGAGATATATGAATAGGGCATTGCTCTCACCGCCAAAAATGAACCTAGGCGGAGCATTCAAGAGGAGAAACGAATCCTCACAAATTCATTGAATGAGGTGGAGGAGATGAAACGGATATTTAGCTTCTATAGATTTGAGTGGATGGCTAGGGCCCCGGACCAATACACTCCAGAAATTTTTTGGGAGTTCTACGCCAACTACTGGACAACCATGGAGTAGAAGGCGAAAGAGGGGCTGAAATTTAAAGATCATCCCAAGATGGAGAGCGTCCTGGTTAGAGGTAGAGAGGTTTATATATTCGAGCGCACTATTGCTCGGATATTATATAGGCCCCAGTTCACCCCACCATATGCTACGCCATAATATGAATATCGGGTGGAGGCATTGAAACAGATCAGGAAACTCGACTTTGATGAGAGGAGGAGGCAGATACAGTGGTTTTTTTCGATGTGATCGATGAGGACAAAGAAGAGGCAGAGTGGGTCACTAGCGGCAAGTTGGTCATGAAGAATTCCCTAAATTTCATAACAAAGGCCTGGTGGACATTAGTGAGTCACCAGTTGGCACCGATGGTTAATGACAATACCCTCAGCGCGAATAGAGCAGCTTTGGTGGCCTGTATCATGTCCAGATACCCCATCAACATTCCTAGGGTCATTATAGAGGAGATGTGAGATCGGGATATGGGATTGAGCACTACCATCCCATTCCCGAGTCTCGTTTTCAGATTATGCACGGAGGCAGGCATCACAGTGCGGCAGGGTGAGGAGTGCTTGATTGGAGGACAGAAGATCGCTGACATTGGCCTGTCCAGGATGAGATGAACCCAGTAAGTCGGGCTTGACTTTCCACCGCAGTGCCACTATCACGGCTAGTTGGGGGAGCACAGGTGAATGCCCCTACTTTATGGGAGTAGGGCGAGACACCGGCTATAGATGCCAGTCATTCAGATGCAGCTCCCAACACTTCTTCTACACCACCTACGAGCCTCCCGAGCTAGACTCTAGCCGGGTACATCCTAATGCCTCAGGAATTTCTCAAAAAGATGGCCAAGAGACTTACCATGACCGAAAGGAAGATTCAATCAATGATGAAGAATGTCAAGCCCTAGGTGAAGGCTGAGTTAGAGACAGCTGCGCAAGCCCTACGTGACAGATTAGACGGGTTTGAGAGTAGATTCAATATACGCATGGCCAACAAACTGATGCGGGCAGCCCTCGTGAGGAGTTAGGTGCTCTTCGGAGCCAAGTGGCCGAACTGTCATCACAGCAGCCGGCAGTCATAGCAGCCCCACTCTTCCTGACCTCAATGCTAATTTAGACGAGGAGCTTAATCTAGCGATCTACTGGGAGCAAAGGAAAAAAGAGGGTCTCCGAAGATGTTGGAGACAAGACCCCAAAAAAGAAGAGGAAGAGAGAGAAAAGAGAGCGCAAGCGAGCATGAGTAGAGAGCTTGCAGAATCATGACACACACTTGTCAGAGCTGCAGGAATGAGCTGGAGGAGCAGGTAGCTACACCATGGCCCAGGCAGAGCTTGCTAGTGGCAGGGACCCTTCGGGTGACCATATTCAGCCCCAAGTATTTCAGAGGCTATAGAGACAGCCGAGACTACTGAGGGGATAGTCACTCCCCCTATTGATCCACCATTGAGTGCGTCGGCCACCGCCAACGGAGGCACCTTTTTCGCAGGATGACAGGAGTGCTTAGTGCATTGCAGGTATGTTCCCTTCTCTCAGTTATTACATTCTATGCTTCAGGGACAAAGCACGATTTTTAAAAAGGGGAGGGGTGTACTTGTATTTTTGGATTTTTGATTCGCCCGAGGATTTTTCTTGTCGTGTTTCTTTTTTCTTGAGCATACTATCTAGTAGAACCAACATGTTTAGGATTTTATTTTTGTGATTTTTGTTTAATTAGAAAGTAGCTTAGGAGTACTCATCCAATAAATTGTGCTAGTTTTGATATTTTAAAAAATTGACCCTATTTAAAATTTTTTGATGATTAGCTGTGTACTTGTGATTGCATGCATGATTTCTGTGGATCTTTTTATGTCATTTAAGTATATGAGCATGTATAGTTATTATTAAGCCATGAATGAACCATACAGGTAGAGTGAATGCAAGTCATGTTCCATGAGTGACTGAGGTCTGATACTTAGTTCAATACTGCGTAGAGGATCTAGATCTTTCCCGATTGATCTTTGCATAGGTTTTAGGATGGTTGGTTAGGAAAGGATCATAGGCCATTCTTGTTTAGCCCAGTTTTAGCTTAAATAACCCTACCAAAATGATATGATTCCATTGATCCAAATTTTTGAGCCTTAAATAGACCATTTTTCTTTGATTAACTAATCAACCGTACCCATTTTTTATAATGAACCTGTTTTGGACCTGGTACCTCCTTGGACATTGTGAATCTTAACATAGGAAAAATGCCTAAGTTGAGGGTGGCTAGAGTAGGGGTGCATAAATAGTGGGTAGGTGAAACAGGTAGAGAAAAGAAAAAGAGGTGAAAAATAAGGTGAGGTGTGACCAAAGAAAAAGAAAAGAAAAATTGAAAAACAAAATTCAAAAAGAGAATGATCCATGAAAATCTTGAAGAAACACACTACACTCATACAAGTGCATAAAAAGGGTGAAAAGGGAGGAAAAAAGTGAAAGAAGCAAAGAGGGTGAAAAAGTAAAAAAATGGAGCCACAAGTATGTAGTGCCAAGGAAGGGTTTAATCACTTAAAAATATTTCATATTTATAATACTCAACTCGAAATCCTACATTGCAAGCCAAAGTAAGTCCTATAGTGATCCTAACCTGATGATCTGACAAATCGAAGTAGAGAAAATAAAGGTAAGCCTGTGGTATCAGATATGCAGTATTTGGAACTTCTTTGTGAGAGTGAGAGTCTCGCTTTTTTAGTCCCATGTTATATATTTTACTATATCTGTGAGTAAGGGACTTCATTTGCTGTGAGGATACATGGTTTGTATTTAACTCAACCAGTGGTCTGTGTAAAAAGCATTGGTGATGACTTGGCTAACTGTTAATAGCTAGATGACATATCTTGATCCCTGTTTATCATGTTTTGTGGTTGCTTGTAGTGCATGAGCTGATTTGGTTCACGAGAAAAGGGTCAAAAACTTTTTGAGTTAATAGTGCATATTTTGTTTGATGTTGGTCGTAGTATCCTAGGTTTATTTTCTAGTTAAGCATCGTGTTTAGGTTTTATTTTTCTTTGCCAGAGGACATACAAAAGTATTAAGTTGAGGGTGTTGATATGTTGTGAGTCTACAACACTTTTGACGCTTAAAACTGAGAAAATAACATGGACTTAGATATGTTTATATGGATATGAGAAACTTTTACTTTGATTTCAGGAAAAATAAGTGTCTGAGCAAAGATGTGCAAAAGAAGTCTTTAAATGTGGAAAATCAGCCCAAGTACAAGTCTCAGTACGAGCCGTACTTTGATTGAATGAGCCGTACTGAGAACCGTGATGAAAATCAGACGACTGAAGTGAGAAGAAGGCAACTTACGACTCTTGGTACGAACTGTACCAAAATGGTATGAGCCATAACAAGAGTCGTGGAATTATTTAGAGGAAATTGCACAAAGGCAGAGTCTGGTACAGATGAACTCACGAATCATGGCATCAATGTATGAATCGTACCATGAGCCGTAGTGAACTTTAGAAGATTCTTTGATACTTGGCAGAACTTAAGACACTATAGACAGTACGAGTTGTAGGAATAAGGTACGAGTCGTACCTCAAAACTCGTGAAGAATTTCAGAAGATGTCAGAGTTCTCAGGGTCAAACCACGGAAGCATTGTACAATACGTAGGATGAAGGTACGAGTCGTACCAGCCTGCTAACACTTAGCCAAATCTGCAACAACCAAGGACTTACGAGAAGCAGGTACGACCCGTACAATCCGACTACAGGTCGTAGGTCCAGTCATGACACAGTTAGCACCAGATATGAAAAATTCCCTGTTAGCTTAGGAAAAGGTTTCTAATGTCTGTATAAATAGACTTTATGTTTTATTTTAGTTAGAGGAGGACAGAATTAAGTGAGTAGACGTGTGAAGAATTAATTTTTTGAATTTTTATCTAGTTGTGAGGAGCAATTCTTAGGATCAGATTCTTGAATTTCTACATTGTTCTTGAGATTGTTCTTTAATATTCAAATCTGGTTTTCTTCCAATTGTTGCTGTAAGTATTTAATGATGTATTTATCTATGAATGCAAATTGTAATCTTACAACCATGAGAGGCTAAAACCTCCATAACTAGGGCTTGTGGGAAGCATGATGGATTAATAAACTAGGGTTGCACAAGAGTGAATCAAAACCAATGCGAAAAGCTTGTATTATATCCTCTTCATCTTTAAATATTTCTTAACGGTGTACAACAGTAGGACTTTCCTGAATTCTTTACTTGCTTGAACCTATATAAGTTTAGAGATTAGGAAAAGAGAATTACAATAAAGCCTTAATCTTTACGATCATTGTATTAACTTGAGCTGTGGTCGCAGGATAGTTAAATTTGGAACATATTGATAATGGTTAGTTTGAAATCTCTCATGAGACCTGATCCAATGATTGAGTAAACTCATCCAATAGGGACGAAAACAGTCGTTCGAATGAGCCCTAGTTGTCAGTTCTACAAGTAAGCATTGGGATTGATCATGTGTGTATACCCGAAGAAGTTATGTACCCATGGGGAACATTTACCCTAGTTGTTTGCGAATCTTGATTTAAATCAAAAATATGATTTTTCTTTAATATTATTTTCTTCAAAAGCCCCCAATTTGTAGATAGCTCACCAACAAGTTCAACTACCGACATTAGTTTATATCTTATCCTATTCCCTATGGGTTCGACCCTAACCTCTTAGTTGGGTTCTTTATTGACAACAATCGCTTCATACTTTGTCAGGAAGTGTAAGTTTGACCGTTATCAATACCCGATGAACTTTATTGAAATATGCAAGGCGTACAAGTTTTCCGAAGTCAGCCAAGATGTTATAAGGCTAAGACTCTTTCCCTTCTCTCTATTTGGGGAAGCCACATTATGGTTATTGGAGTTGCGCAATGACTCCATTACCAACTGGAGGGAGCTCAAGCAAGCTTTCCTAGAGAGATTCTTTCCACCCTACAGGATGCTGCAACTTAAGGATGAGATATATAATTTTTGACAATTGAAGACTGATGCACTTCATGAAACCTGGTTGAGGTTCTAGAAGAAGTTGGCCAAGTACCCGAACCAAAAAATTCCTAATGACATTTTTTTGTCAATTTTCTATAGATCATTGAACAATAGTACAAAAGCAGTAGCAGACACAGTGACGGGAGGAGCACTGATGAGTCACACATGGGAGCAAGCCGCTACTATTCTTGACAGGGTGACAAAAACAAACAGAGCATGGCACACCCGGGAAGCAGAAGTTGCAATTGGTACATATGTTGTTGGTTTGACTGTAGACCAACATAGGAAAAAGCATGACCAGGAATTGACTCATATGCGTACATCATTGGATTTTATTACTAAGCTCATCATGAGAGATGGATACAGAAAGGTCAACGCAGTTGGGACATAGGGACAGGAGACAGGGCCTGACCACTCAGATTTCGAGGAGGAGGCAAACTTCTTGGACAACCAGGTGGAGGATTTTCGAGCCAACGCCCAAGGGTTCAGACAAGACACTTGGTGCAAAGGTTCTTGAAACCAAGGTCGGAACCAATATAGAGACAATTGCAACCGGTATGGGTACAGAGATAGAAGTCGAGGTCATGAGCGCGAGGGATATTAGATAAGGAATGACGGTTACTACAACGATCGAGATGGATTGTACATGCCTTCTAATGCATGTGAGGGGGAGGCTGGACACTCGAAGTTAGAGAGCATGATGGCCGAGATGCTAAAGAAGGTGAGATCCACAAATGATCAACTGAAACACATCCATAGTGATATATCAAGCATGGTTTAGAGAGTGGAGTCACATGCTATAGCTATCAAGTAGATCGAACAACAACTAGGGAAACTGTCATCATCTATGAGCCCTAGGCAAAAGGGTACACTACCTAGCAACAATTTCCAGAATCCAAAGAATGATGGTCACTGCATGGCTGTGATGACTAGGAGTGGAAAGACCACAGTTGACCCCTCTCTACCGGTTGTAGTTGAATGGAAGAAAGAAAGCGTGATTGACGATGAAGAAGATGTTGCTGAGAAGGAGCATAATGAGGATGCTTAGTTGAATGAGGCTCCAAATGTTGAAAATGGACCTAAAGCTGAGCAAGGAGAAAAGCAAGGAGATACACAAATTTACAAGGCTATTCCACGATCACCGCCATTGTTCCCTCAAAGAATGAAGAAGAAGGCATAGAATGGTAAGTTTCAGAAATTCTTGTCAATGCTCAAACAGTTATTTGTAAACATACTATTGGTCGAGGCATTAGAACAGATGTCGGGATATGCCATGTTTATGGAGGACCTTGTAACGAAGAAAAGGTCTGTGAGCTATGAGCCTATGGATAATGTGCATCATTGTAGTGCTATAGCCTCGCTGGTCCTTGCCCAGAAGAAGGAAGATCTAGGTGCCTTCACTATTCCATGCACAATTGGCAATGTTTAGTTCGCAAGGGCACTCTGTGATTTGGAAGCAAGCATCAATATGATGTCATTGGCTGTATTTAAGCAGCTGGGCTTGGGAGCCCCCACACCGACTACCATATGGCTACTGAGGGCCTACAAAACTGTGAAGAAGCCTGTGAGGATCTTGTTCGATGTGCTTGTTAAATTTTATAGATTCATATTCCAAGCGGACTTCATGATCCTTGATTGCGAGGTTGATTTTGAGGTCCCTATCATTTTGGGGTGACCATTCCTTTCCACTGGAAGAGCCTTAATAGATGTGGAGTTGGCCAGTTGAAGTTCAGACTCAATAAATAAGAGGTCACCTTCAATGTCTGTCGGTCAATGAAGCAGCCAAAGGAATACAGAGTTGTCTCAGCAATAGAGGATGAATCTGAGTTCCTTGACGAAGTCTGAGTAGTCAAGAGACTTGCGTCGTGCTGCGACTTTAAATCAGGCGCTTCTAGGGAGGCAACCCAAGTGGTGGTTTAGTGAATTCTGAGTAACCGAACCACCTGTATCATGTCGTGATATTAAATCAAGCGCTTCTTGAGAGGCAACCCAAGTTAATTAACTTATATGTGTTCAGTGTGCAGGGGAAACAAAAAACAGGTGGCAGAATAATTGTTGAACAGGCAGGTGCTACGGTTCTCAATACGACTCGTAAGAGGGTTGTACGAGCCGTAGCACGATTCGTGGTGAGAATCAGAGATGTATTTCAGTGCATGAGTTTAGGGTATGGTTGGTCCTATGACTCGTAACCTCATTGTATAGTTTGTAGTACTCACTATGGCTATGAACTATGCAAGGCAAGGACCATAATGAAAGAAAGACCTACGAGTCATAGTACGAATCATACCCCCATAGTACGAATCGTAAGATGTGCTCGTGTGTCCACATGTAAGTTTCTATATCTCTCTGTTATGGTTCCAAGGGACGAGTCATAGGACCTTCTTACGACTCATGCTACAAGTCATGATGGGTTAAAATTTTTAAATTTACCCAACTTTCCACTGCAGTCCCACTATCACGGGCAGTTCGGGGCGCATAGGTGAATGCTCCCACTTCACAGGAGCAGAGCAAGACACCGACTACATATGCTAGTTATTCAGATGTAGCTCCTAGCACCTCTGCCGCACCGCCTATGAGCCTCCCGAGCCAGACTCCAGCCGGGTACATCCTAGTGCCTCAGGAATTCCTCCAAAAGCTGGCCAAGAGATTGACCGTAGCTGAGAAAAAGGTTCAGTCAATGATGTAGAATGTCAAGCCTTGGGTAAAGGCTGAGATAGATATAGCTGCACAGGCCCTACATGCCAGATTGGATGGGTTCGAGAGCATATTTAACATGCACATGGCCGAGCAGACTGATACGAGTAGCCTCCGTGAGGAGTTGTGGTGTCTTCGGAGTCAAGTGCCCGAGTTGTCATTACGACAGCCAGCAATCATAGCATCTCCCACTATTCCTAACCTTGATGGCGTTATAGACGAAGAGCTTGATCTGGCGGCTTACTGGGAGCTCACTAGAGCAGACAAAGAGAGAGGAAAAAAGAGAATCTCTGAGGATGTTGGAGACGAGACCCCAAAGAAGAAGAGCAAAAGAGAGAAACGAGAGCATAAGTGGGTAAGATTAGAGAGTCAGCAGAATCACGACGTGCATCAGTCGGAACTGCTTGAGAGAGACAGAGGAGTAGATAGCTCCACCATAGAAAAGGTAGATCTTACAAGTGGCAGGGACCCTGCGAGCGAGCCACATTCTGCCCGACGATTCTAGAGTCCTTAGAGACGACCGATACTGCTGAGGGGGTAACCACTCCCCCTATTGATACACCACTGAGTCCACCAGCAACTGCCAGTGCCACGATTGTAGCAGAGGTACCTCCTCCGCAGGATGAAAGGAGCACTTGGTGCGCTGCAGGTATGTTCCCTTCCTTCTGTTTTTACATTCTACGCTTCGGGACGAAGCATGCTATTTAAAAAGGGGAGGGGGTGTATTATAATTTTTGGGATTTTGATTCGTCCGAGGATTTTTCTTGTCGTATTTCTTTTCCCTCGGGCATACTATCTAGTAAAACCAACATGTTTAGGATTTTATTTTTGTGATTTTGGTTTAATTAGAAAGTAGCTTAGGAGTACTCATCCAATAAATTGCACTAGTTTTGGATTTGTATAAAATTTGACCCTGTTTAAATTTCTTTTTTATTAGTTGTGTACTTGTGATTGCAAGCATGATTTATGAGATCTTTTTATGTCATTTAGTATATTAGCATGTATAATTTTTATTAATCCATGAATAAACCGGACAAGTATAGTGAATACAAGACATGTACCATGAGTAAGCAAGGTCTATACCTAGTTCAATACTGCGTAGTGGATCTAGAACTTGCTCGGTTGGTCTATGCATAGGTTTTAGGATGGTTGGTTAGAAAAGGATCATAGGCCGTGTTTGTTTAGCCCAATTTTAGCTTAAATGACCCTACCAAAAATGATATGATTCCTTTGATTTCGATTTTGAGCCTTAAATCGATCATTTTTATTTGATTAACCAATTAACCGTACCCATTTTTATAATGAACCTGTTTTGCCCTAGTCCCTCCTTAGACATTGTGAATCTCAACATAGGAAAAATGCCTACGTTGAGGGTGGCTAGAGTAGGGGTTCATAATAGAGGGAAGGTGAAAAGGGGAGAGAAGAAAAAAGGTGAAAAATGAGGTGTGGTGTGAGAAAAGAAAAAGAAAAAGAAAAGAAAAAAATTGAAAAAAAAATATCAAAAAGAGAATGATGCATGAAAAGCTTGAATAAACACACCACACTCATATAAGTGCATAAAAAAGGTGAAAAGGGAAGAAAAAGTCGAAAAGGCAAAAAGGGTGAAAAAGTAAAAAAATGGAGCCACATGTGTGTAGTTCAAAGGAGGGTTTAGTCACATAAAAAATCTCATATCTACCATACCCAACCTGGAAGCCTACATTACAAGCCAAAGTAAGTCCTATAGTGATCCTAGTCTGACCATCCGACAAACCCAAGTAGAGAAAATAAGGGCAAGCCTATGGTATCCGATATGCAGTATTTGAAAATTCTTTGTGAGAGTGAGAGTCTTACTTGATCAGTCCCATGTTTCATTTTTTACTATATCTGTGAGTGGGGGACTTCATTTTCTATAAGGGTACATGGTTGGTGTTTAACTCTACTAGTGATCTGTGTAAAAAGCATTAGTGATGACTTGACTATCTGTTAATAGCTAGATGACATCTCTTGATCCCTGTTAATCATGATTTGTGGTTACTTGTAGTGCATGTGTTGATTTGGTTCACGGGAAAAGGGTCAAAAGCTTTGAGTTTATAGTGCAAGTTTTGGTTGATGTTGGCTGTAGTATCATAGATTTATTTTCTAGTTAAGCGTCGTGTTTAGTTTTTTATTTTGTTTGCCTAGGACATGCAAAAGTCTTAAGTTGAGGGTGTTGATGTGTTGTGAGTTTACAGCACTTTCGACGCTTGAAACTGAGAAAATAGCATGGACTTAGGTATGTTTATATGGATATGAGGAACTTTTACTTTGATTTAGGAAAAATAAGTGTTGGAGCAAAAATATGCAAAACAAGCCTAAAAATGCAAAAAATCAGCCAAAGTACAAGTCTCAGTATGAGCTGTACCTTGATTGTACGAGCCGTACTGAGAACCGTGGTGAAAGTCAGAAGGCTAGAATAAGAGCAAGGCAACATACGACTCTCAGTACGAGCTGTAACTGGAGTCCTGGAATTATTCAGAGAAATTTGCACAAAGGCAGTCTCTAGATATGGATGGATTCACGGATCATAGCACTAACATTCGAACCGTACCATGAGCCGTGGTGAACTTCAGAAGATTCTTCAATACTTGGTAGAACTTCAGACACAATAAACAGTATGAGTCGTAGGAGTAAGGTACGAGTTATACCACAACACTCATAGAAAATTCCATAAGATGTCAGTGTTCTCAGGGCCAAACTACGGATACATTGTACGACTCGTAGGATTGTGGTATGATTTGTATCAGCCTGCCAACACTTAGACAAATCTGCAGCAGCCAGGGATGTACAAGAAGTAGGTATGACCCGTACAATACTTCTACGGGTCGTAGGTCCAGTCTTTAAACAGTCGGTGCCAGATATGGAAAATTTTCTTTTAGCTTAGGAAAATGTTTCTAATGTCTATATAAATAGCTTTTATGTTTTATTTTAGTAAGAGAATGTTACACCTCGTAGAATGTTATCGATTAGTAGGAGTACATGTGGGCTGTGACGAGTAAAGAAAGCTTGTTGCATATGGGAAAAGCCTCAGAAGTGGGATTGGACAGGACCAGCACGCACAGGGCCAGCACGACACCCCAGCCAGCAGCGCACTGGCCAACACGGCGCGCCAGGCTTGCTGCCACAATGAGAGGCGCGACGCGGGGGCCTTGTGGTGCGTTGGGCAGAGCGAGGCACACCCCGTCACCGCCCTACATGTATATATATACTACTCCCATTTCATTTTATGTCATTTGAAACATAAGCCACAGCCAGAGACTAAGGAAGCACGCAAGTTTTATTGGTTTTTAGCCGATTATGCTACCAAACACCGTCGAATCTCAAATTAACTTCAGGTATTAAATTCTAAGTCTGAAGGGAGCATTACTACAGAGTTATTTTCTCTAAATTCGCCCATCAAATCGTAACCCCGCCGAGCAAAAGTTGTCAGAATTGCTCCAAACTGATTCCTAAACTATCACAGGCATTAAGTAAGCATTTCTCCCTTCTGAACCATCGAAAAATTATAAGTTTTCGAATTATAGTTGCTATTGATATCAAAAGTTATCATTTTAAGCCAAATTTTGATTGAAATTCATCTCTTTCTCCTAGTATAACGGGTACAGCTGAAAAGAGCCAACAAATACAAGTTGAAACTCGTCGGTTATTCAGGAAATGACAGTCGAGATATGTAAGGCTTAACCCTCGATAAGTTATGTTACACCCCATAAAATTCCCGACACATAGATGGCCTATTCGCGTGTTGGTTAAGAGTATTTGAAAGCCATACAAGCTAGAAAAAGGTCCGGGAAAAGACCGGACAAGAAACCTATCGAACCATCGCGGAAGGAGCTGGGGCAGAGCCCCTCCGCGATGGCAACGTGTCACGGAGGGGGAGCCTCCGCGTTGGCTCCGTGACACGTTGGCCCTGT
>JACEIK010001920.1:102891-124725 GCA_018107945.1 Datura stramonium
TGGTGCTGATGTTATGTTTATAGAAGAATAATCATAGTGGCTCATGATTCCTTAGTGATTTCCCTTTTCAGATTCTCTGTTTAGGCTACGTCATGCTTTCCCACTATATCTCCATTTTTCGGTTAACATTAATTATTACTACTATTATTTATTTATTTATTTTCTTTTACATGTGTGGTGTTCAAATTATCTAGCATATTAATTTGCTATATATCCACCATAAAAATATTTCAAACGGTTATAAATGCATTGTATTGTGAAATTTTATTATATAGTTTTCTCGATAAGCTTGAAATCAAGCAGATAGCTTATAATTAGGTTTAATTAATTTTTTTAAATTTGAATTTGTTGATTCTGGGTATATCAGGCAAAAGCTACTTATCTTGAATGTTTAATGTTGAAATTCATCTTGATGCGATGAGTCTGATGGACACTATCAAAAATAAAAAATCATAAATCAAATTAAGATTGCGGCAAGGCAATAATATTTCTTCACCGTCACCTTGAAGATAGAACGTTCTTCTACAAGCAAGTTTTGGTATTACCGATGTGGAGAAAAAGAGTACTGATCACGTATCTATCGTACAACAAAGCACCTACTTGAGTACTACTAAGAATTTCTAAAGAAGATGAATAATAATGCTGAAGCAAATTTTATTTTTTTAAGATACTGTTAAGCTCATGCATCTAGATGTAACATTTTTTTTTTAACATTCTGAAGGAAAAATAGATCATTTGATCGGTGATGGATCTGTAATAACTTAAGTATTTTCATTTTTGTTGTTTTATTAACTAGTATGATCATGTTTCACAGTTCCGTAAAAAAAATTACGCAATGCTTTGTTTGGTTATAATACTATAATGTTCACTTTGTTTGTATTTTTCATCTTGAAGAATATATGAATATTTTACAAATTTTATTTGGATCAGTGATCAATCATGAAGACATTCATATGATTGGTAGTGGAACCATGCACACAATATTCAAAGATGAGAAATATTTTTCTTACTTGCTTAGGAGAAAAACAAATATTAATACTATTTCTGTCAGTTCGAAATTGATTGAAGGCTCTGGAAGAGCCATTATATTTCTGCCTACAAAAATAAAACTTGTTATATATGATGCATTATTCTCATCCAAATCTCCAAGGAACTTGTTAAGTTTTTAAAATATCCACTGAAATGGATATCATATTGAAATAATAAAAGAAATAAATATTGAATATCTTGGTATTACCAAAAATATCTCAGGCTAGTAATATATTTTAGAGAAATTATCAACTTTATCTTCTGACCTATATTATGCAAAAATTAGTACAATTGAAGCACATTCTATCGTAAATCAGAAGTTAACTGATTCAAATATTTTTGTGCTTTGGCATGACCGAATGGGTCATCCTGGATTAATAATGAAGAGATAAATCACTGAAAATTCAAATGAGCATTCGTCAAATATCCTGAAACTTCTTGCAAGTGATGAATTTGCATGCGTTGCTTATTGACAAGGCAAGTTGATTCCTAGACCATTATCAATGAAGGTTGGCATTGAATTTCCTATCTTTTTAGAACATATGTATGGGGATATATGTGGGCCTATTTACCCATCTAGTGGGTTATTAAGATATTTTATAGTACTAGTAGATGAATCTTCAAGATGGTATCATGTGTACCTACTATCATCTCACAACCTGACATTTGTAAAATTATTGGCACAAATAATACAATTAACGACTCAATTTTCAGATTATTCCATTAAGGCTATTCACCTCGATAATGCTAGGTAATTTATATTTCAAGATTTTATTGATTATTGTTTATCAGTTGAGATAAACATTGAACATTCTATAATTCATGTTTATACTCAAAATGGCCTAGAAAAATCATTTATCAAGAACCTACAATTGATAGTAAGACCACTACTTATGAAAACAAAGTTTCTCACTAGCCTTTGGAGTCATGTTATCCTACTTGCAACATCACTTGTTCGTCTCAGGCAGACTCATTATAATAAACACTCTCCGTAATAATTAATTTTGATAATGAATCAAATATTACTCATCTATAAATTTTGTAATGCGATGCATATGTGTCAGTAGACCACCACAGAGCACTAAGATTTTCCTCCCTCCTCCCCCAAAGAAGGTTATGAATATATATTGGGTTTGATTCACCTTTCATAATTTGCTACCATTAACTATTGATTGAGATTTTATTTACTGCTAAATTTACAGATTGTCGGTCTGATGAAATAAATTTTTCATAATTAGGGGGAAAGAAAAAGAAACTCAAAAGAGGAATTGGATAGAGTTCTATCACTATCTCATCTTGATCCACATTTTTCTATGTGTGAACAAAAAATATAGAAGATCACCCACTTGCAGAAAATTACAAATCAAATGCTAGATGTAATTACTGATTTGAAAATGATAACCAAGTCACATAACCCTGTAGAGAATGCACCTATTCAAATTGATGTTCCAACAGAATCGTCTACTAGTGTTAGAGCTACTGGATTCCATACACGTCTGAAACATGATTGATAATTGAGTTTCAAGGATAGAAATCCTAAAAGAATCTCATGAAGAGATTCAAGATTCGACTAATCCTGACATTTCTGAAGAAAGTACTATTAATAAGTTCCACCGGTGATGAGATTAATTTGAATTGATAAAAAATTATGATGGATTATTAAAGACAACGAGGATCAGAAACCTTTATCCATCAAAGAATATCGATGAAGATGTGATTGACCAAAATGAAAAGAGACAATTCAATCAGAATTGAACTCACTTTCTAAACGGGAGATTGTTGAACCAGTAGCCCAAATGCTTAATGGTGTAAAATCAGTATCCACAAATGCATTTTTATGCGGAAAAAATGAGAGAAATGATATTTGTGAGATACAAGGTACGTCCTGATGCACAAAGATTCTCCCAAAGATCTGGTGTCAATTATGACGAAACATATTCACCCTTTATGAATGCAATAACATTTCAATATCTCATCAATTAGATGTACATGAAAATCTTGAAATACATCTAATGGATGTGATTACAACTTACCTTTATGGCTCACTCGATGATGAAAAATCCTAGAAGGATTTAAAATACCTAAAGCAAATAGTTCAACATCTCGAGAAATGTCCTTTAGATTACAAAGATCATTATATAGTCTAAAACAATCAAGGCGCATGTGGTATAATAGCCTCAATAATTATTTGATAAATAAAGTCATTTGTTCATGTGATTTTATTAAGAAAACAACATCAAAATTTATTATTTTTATGTTGACGACATAAATCTCACTGGAACTCCATAAAATTTCAAAAGACGATTGAGTATCTAAAGAAAGAATTTGAAATGAAATATCTTGGAAAAACAATTTTGTCTTGATCTGCAAATTAATCATTTAGCTGATAAAATCTTTATCCATCAATTTGACTATATTAAGAAAGCCTTGAAACAATTTTTTTTGAAAAAAAACATATCCATCAAATACTTCAATAGTTGTTCAATCACTTGAAGTGAGTAAAGACCCATTTCGAACTCAAGAAGAGAATGGGGAACTCCTTGATCCTGAAGTTCTATATCTTAATGTAATTGGTGCACTTATGTATCTTCCTAATGCTACAAGAACTGACATAATATTTTCTGTTAATTTTCTATCAAGATATAGCTCTTTCCCTGCATGGAGATATTGGAATGAAATTAAGCATATATTGTGATATACAAATGAGACTATTGATATGAATTTATTTTATACTAATAAATGTGGAACAAATTTTGTTTATCATGTAGATGTACGTTATTTATTTGATCCACATAAAATTCGATCTCAAATATACTATCTATGCACATAGTGAGGTTCTATTATATCATGGTGATCTACAAAGGAATCTATTGTTGCCATTTTTTAAAATTATATTGAGATAATAACTATTCATGAAATAAGTAGAAAATGTGTATGGTTGAGATAGTGATACATTTCATCAAAGAAAGAGTTGAAGTGTGATATCAAAGTACCACAGTCTTATATAAAGATAATGTTGCATGCATAAGCCAATTAAAAGGAACCTTCATAAAAGGAAATAAAATGAAACACATTTCATCAAAATTATTCTTCACACATGACCTCCAGAAGAATGATGATATTGATGTACAACAAATTCGTTCAAGTGATAATCTAATAGATTTATTCACCAGTTCCTTACCCACTTCAACTCTTGAGAAGATGGTATAAAAGATTGAAATGCGGAGATTTGGACAACTAATTAATCGTAATCTTCGTTAGGGTAAATAAAATACACGTTGCACTATTTTTTTCTTAACTAAATTTTTCTTTCCTTGAATTTTTCTGATAAGGTTTTTAATAAAACAACTAACAATGTATATTACTAGATAATGTACTCTTTTTCCTTCACTAGAATTTTTTTCCACTGAATTTTTTCTAGTAAGATTTTAAAGAGACGCAGTGCTACAATCCTTTCGATCTAATAGAAAATGATCCCATGATCCTGAATCTTATCTATTAGTGAACATCTAAACATGATGTTATAAGTACACCGTGTTGTGGATGTTCATTACATAGTTTCATATAAATTTGAATCAAGTAGACTAATTGCAATTAGCTCAAACAGGTAGCTTCTTGAAAAGCCTCGTAGCAGCTTTCTCAGGCTTGTAATCAAGCAGAAAGGTTGCAAGCAGTTCAAGCAGGCAACTTGCAAGCATCTTCTAAAAAGCCTTGCAATTGCTTCTTGAAAAGTCTGCTTTTTTTCTTCTATAAATAAAAAGTCAATTCAATATATATATATATATCAGTTCGAAGATGATAGCATATTAGTCTCTCCCTGTATTTATTTCTAATGTATTTACTTCATAGTCTTTATATATTTTTAAAAGATGAAGATGAATTTGAGGAAATAATTGAATTAATATGATTTATACAGTGCATCCAACTAAAATTGAGATTCAATTATGTAGTTTATTGATTGACAAGTGGGGTCTTGTTAACTATTTTTCTCGAGTGGATTTGGCACTAGCGGTATGTCACCATGTGGTGAAGATTCAATAGCCTCAAGAATTATTTCTTGGAGAAAGATTCTCTCCCCCCCAATGTTTGGATGAATTGAAATTATTGGTGGGGCAGTTATAATTCCCAAGTGGGAACTGGTCCAAGTGACTTGGTCTGTGGCTAGATAAGGAAGGTTTTAGTATCTATCTACACACCAATAAAAAAGGTCAATGGTATGCTTTTACATGAATGGCCACTTACTCTTGTGATCAAATGTGAGCCAGACAATGATGGTTCTTTGTTGTTCTCGTGAAGTAAATATTTGCTTGCTCATCATTCTTTTGTTTTCGTATTGTTTAACCTTTTTTTTCCTTAAAACTTGGGGTCTATCAAAAGGAAAAGAAAAAAAAGATTATGCAACAATATATTTGATAGAATAAGATTTATATGTTCTTTAAGAAAAAATTAATAAGGGTAGCAATTTGATTAATATAATCCCATTAATTGGCAGATACTTTTGAAAACATAAAATAATCATTCTTTTCACATTCTAGAGTGACTTAATTACTAAACATAGAGTTGAAAAACAAATGATCAATTATTTCTTGACTTTTTAAATTGACAACTATTTTAAAATAAATATTTTTAATATATCTTATCAAGTAAAAAAAAAAAAAGTATTTCTTTACTCTGAACTTCTTCTATATATGTGCATTAGTTCCCCATTGAACCAAGCTTACCAAAAATTATAATTACATTTGGACCACAATACAACGTAATTACAACAAATTTTGAAAAGAAAAGAAGTATTGGAGTTAGTATTTGGGCCTCTTTAATTGTAAGTGCATGTGTTTGACTCTGGCCCACAGAGTTCACTTTATTATCTAAATTCATTCAATTTTATTTAAATATCATAAAAATTTTTAGAACATCCTTGTGACAAAAAAAATCACTCAATTTTATAAAAATATCATAGAAACTCACTAAAAAACCAATTAAGATATTTTTTATAACATTTATGCAAATTTGAAGTGGCTTTTTTATTTAAAAACTAATAATTAAGTTACCAATTTTATAAAAATATCATAGAAACTCACTAAAAACCAATTAAGATATTTTATAACATTTATGCAAATTTGAAGGCTTTTTTATTTAAAAACTAATAATTGCCGACTTTTGAAATATTTGCAAAAAATTCAAGTGATTTTCAACTAATCTTTTCAACGATTTTAGTATAGTAAAAATAGAAGTTGAATTACCATATATAAAACTAGTTATCACCATTTTAAATTGAGCAAAATCATTTTCATTTCCTACCCCGCTTTAAAATCAAACTCCCTCAATTTCAACAATAGACATTCTCCCCGTTTATCCTAATTGACTTTTAAAATACCCTGCTTTTACCCTTATTATTTTTAATCTTCCATTTATATAATACTTTTTATATTATATTTAATATAAATTTTTTTAGTCTAGATATGTATATAGTTTCTTATTTAAATTCACTAACATTATAAGTAGGACAATACTTTTATGAATTTGTCATAAAATCTAATGCTATTTAATATTTTCTATCATTGTTATTAAAATATTATAAGGTCATTAAATGTGTGTATATATGTATGTGCATGCAAGTGTGTGTATTTATGTTTTCCCTTTTCTTATCCTCTATTATCTATATAAGTAAATAAATTTTGATTGTTATTAATAGAATATTTACAAATTTAGTTTAAAATTAATTTACAATATATATAAATATTTTAAAATTATATTATTTTTTTATATTTTATGCATTAAGATATATTTAATAAAATTATTATTACATTTTATTTTCACTTGTATAAATAAATATTGTGAGTGCCGATTATTACTAATAAAATTCTTTTTTTTTTATTCTTACTAATTTACTTCATTATAAAATGTCATTAGCTTATATACTCAATTGGTTTTATTTATTTTATTTTGAAACTTTTTCTAAAAAAAAAGAAATATTTTAAATTATTAAAAATTATAATTTTAAATAAGTAAAAAGAAGAAGACAAAGTTGATCATGTAATGGTAAAACATAAGTATTTTAAATAATCAATCAGATAAAAAGAGGGAGAATATCTATTGTTCAAAATTTGGTGTGGTTTGATTTTTAAAGTAAAGTCGAGGGGTGAAACGTATTTTCACTCCTCTTAAATTATCCCATCCACGTGTAATCCACAGCTGATTTCGGGGGGATACAGAACGTACGTGCACTCTATCCCTATCACAGATGCAGACGTTTTTATGTATTCTCTCAACTCTTCCCCACCTACTTATCTCAAAATAATTTAACTTCTAAATAATAATATATATAAAAATAATTTACACAATCAAATCACCTAAAAATAACTATATATTAGTATCCTGCAACAACCCAATTTATTTTAATAATACTTTTAGTTGCTTTAATAGGTGCAATTATTGTAGCTCGCCAATAAAAATTTAGTATAAAATTTTATTTATTTATTTATTTTTTTGTGAAATTAGGTAGAAAAATGAAAATAGAGAAGGCGAGAACTACAGGTGAAAATCAAACATTTTGGTTTAGTTTCTATTTTTTTTTTTTCTTTTGGTTTTAGTTTGAAGTACTGACTATAGATTTCACATGACAAAATATTACTTCTAGAAATAAAGAGAATTAAAATCATGTTCCAATCACATGACCATAAGAAGCGTTTGTAGGCTAACGTTTACAAAATTTAAATGATTGCCTAAACAAAGATATGCTGATTTATCTATTTTTGTGTGATTTGAATTTCCTTAAGTGTTGAGAGTCTTGGTCTTAGTCTGACACTGCAGGTGACAGGACAATCCTGTCACCTGCAATTGATCAGACTAAGATCAGAGTTTCTCAACACTTAAGGAAATTCAAAATCACACAAAATAGATAAATTATCAAAACATCGTCGAGTCCTCGCAATATGCCAAAACTTGATGAGCCCGCATCGAGCGTGTCCGCAAGTGTACGGTCGTGCAAGTAATATAGTGGCTCTTTAAGAACCGATTGTCAACCCATTGTGGACTCGGACTCCATTCCTCCAACTATCCATTTCTAGTGTGACGGGGGCCACCTAAAGTGTTGGTTATAGAAATTTTCGATGGAGAATAATTAAGTCTAGGTTTGGTTAATGAAATATTCTGAAATTACTGTAGGAGAAATATAGAGTTAAAACCAGATAATCAAGCGATAATACATTTGCAATGGGTTACATGGAACTATCAATTGTCATTTCACATAATTAGAATTGCATGTTCATGGTCTTTCGATCCTCTAAACACGGCAATCTAGCCTCACTGCATCATTTTGAGCGAGGATGCTAATTTCTAGTTCATGGGCAATCATTATGTTGTGGTTTACGGGAAACGATTAGGGACTTTCGTGCGTCTAACCATTTAACTCAACTTAGCCTCACAACTACTTCTTCGAGTGTTGATGTGATAATCCCAAGTTGGTCTTTAATAACCTCGTTTGTCAACCAAGCAAGGTGTGCTAGTTATATTTCTATCCTGAAACAAGATTATATCGCGAGATACAAACATGCTCCTCCTCACATTCTCATGTCCTCGATTCTAGGTAATGCTTTCTCAAGCTATTACCCAAGCTAAAATATATGCTTTTATGGTGATCAATCATAAAAACAACCAACAATCCAGAATGCAAGACGATAACAACAATCAATAACTTAATTCCAAAACAATTTCATAAAATCACAATCATAATTCATGGCTTCAACCCTTGAGGAAGGGTTCTAGCCATTCATGTTTGTAAAAATACTCTACACTACTGCTAAACTAACATACTTACAAGAATTTGGTAGATGAGAAGGGAATTTGACAAACGCTAGCTGAGTTCTCCCACTTCTCCCTTCACTCCTAGGTAGTTTTCCGTATAAAATCGTGGCGAATTGGAATTAGGAGCTAAGGGTCCAATTTATACTATGCTGAAAAAAATGCAAACTTTGGCCTCGTGGTGGAACAACAACGTGTCACGGAGCTGAACGCCCGAATTGACCTCCATGACACGTGTGGTAACGCGTGACCACTGGAATGTGCCCAAAAATGCAATTTTCGGCCAAGTGCTGCCGCTGCTGGGCGCCGTGCCACTAATTTCTATCGCGCAGTGGTGCCGCTTATTGCATGTTTTCTTGTTGAATTTCACTTTTTGCTCTTGATTCCATT
This sequence comes from Datura stramonium, assembly GCA_018107945.1. Taxonomy (NCBI): domain Eukaryota; kingdom Viridiplantae; phylum Streptophyta; class Magnoliopsida; order Solanales; family Solanaceae; genus Datura; species Datura stramonium. The sequence goes on from JACEIK010001920.1 coordinate 112,111, forward strand.
CCTCCACTTCAAAAATCATGAATTAGTTCCTCAAATGCATTATTAACCTTCAAAACAAGGACTAATCATGTTGGTTAGTATATATTCACATTTACGTAAAAATCACATGAGAATGTATATAAATAAGTAGATAAACAAGACTAAATTGAGTTATAAAGTAGCACTCTAAGTATGCAATTATGCCCAAGATCACCTTCCCCCTTCATCTACATGGGACACACTCTCCATAGAAAGCCTACTAAGAGCATATGCCACCATATTAGCCTTGCCTGGATAGTAAAGGACGCTTGTATCATAATCCTTGAGTAGTAACAACCACCTTCTTTGAAACAAATTCAAATCCTTTTGGGTAAACTCATATTGTAGGCTTTTTTGGTCCATAAACACATCTACATGGAACCCATACAAATGGTGTCTCAAAATCTTCGAGGCAAATACCACTCCTCAAGCAATTAAAGATCATGAGTCGAATAATTCTTTTCATAAACTCACCGCTGGAAGCATGTGCTATAACCTTACCATGATACATTAATACACAACCAAGGCCAATCCTCGAAGCATCACAATATACCACAAACCATCGGTACCTCAGTTAGGTCAACACCGGTGCCGAGGTGAGTCGAGCTCAACTCTTGGAAGCTCTTCTCACAAGCCTCTCCGACCATTGAAACTTCACTTTATTTTGGGTCGGGCTTTGTCACGTGCTGCAATTGATGAAAACCTCTCAACCAACCTTTGATAATAACCAGCTAAACCTAAGAACTCTTTGATATCCGAAGGATCTACCCGCCTAGGCCAATTTCACCGCTTCTATCTTTTTGAGAGTCCACCTGTATACCCTCACTTGACCCAAAAATTTCACTGAGTTCAACCAAAACTCGCACTTGCTGAATTTAACATACGACTGACTATCCTTAAGAGTCTGTAGCACCACCCTCAAATAAGCGGCATGCTCCTCCTCACTCTGGGAGTATATCATGATGTCATCTATGAACACAATCACAAACATATCCAAGTATGGCTTGAACACCCTATTCATCAAATCCATGAAAGCCGCAGTGAGCATTCTCTAGTCCAAAAGACATAACTACAAACTCGTAATGACATACCAAGTCTTGAAGGCTGCTCCATCTGTCACTCTCCCAAATCCTTGTGAGTCATTGGTATCTCGTATTCGAGATCTATCTTTGAAAAGCACTTAGCATCCTAAAGTTGGTCAAACAAATCATCAATCCTAGGAAGAGGGGATACATGTCTTTGATGGGACCTTGTTCAATTGCCGATAATCACAGCCATATGAAGAGAACCATCTTTCTTGGCAGACAAAGAGAATTGGTTCACCCTATATGGATTTGCTAGGTCTTATGAAACCTTTTGTATAAAAGGTCTTTCAACCGCTTCCTTCAACTCCTTTAGCTCGTTGGTGCCATTTTGTAAGGAGGAATAGATATAGGCTGTGTATCGGGAAGAAGGTTAATACTAAAATCAATCTCCCGCTCAGGAGGATTCCTGGCAGATCATCTGGGAACACTTCGATACTCACATACTACTCAAACTAACTGGATAGTTAAGGTTTTGACGATCATCCTTAACCCTAACTAGATGGTACACGCAACCCTTAGAAATCATCTTTCTGGTTGTAAGGTAGGAAATGAAATGACCCCACAGGCATATGAACTACCCTTCCACTCTAAGACTGGTTCACCCGAAAATCTAAACTCTACTACAGGGTTCTACAATTGACCGAGGCATCAAGACATAAATAAAAATCCATGCCGAGGTTAACATAAAATCGGTCATAACTCGACTAAATTTGTTGAGGTGACTTTCTTGAAGATCTCTGATAGGGCAATTTCTATAATCTGTCTAGCTATAACTATATTACCAACTAGAGTAGAGATTGAGAAGGGTTCTAATAAGATTTCGTGATTGACTCAAACTACTAGGCAACATAGGGCGTCATAAAGATAAAGTAGCCCCCGATCTAACAATGCATTACATCAAGATGGAATATTCACAACATACCAATGACTACATTTGGGGAGACCTCCACCCCCTGGCGGGATGCTAGAGCATAGAATCCGCTTGGCGCCGACTCGCTACTTATGTTTCAGTAGATGCTCCTCGCCGGTTGGGTGTGCTGGTGGAGCCGATGAACTGGAAGCCAGGCCTCGACCCCTATCAAGACCCTGTCTGGCTGTTGGACACCGAGCATGTGTTCGGCTTCCGCACCAAACAAGCACCTATACTTGCCAAAGACTAACCTCGTGTATCTCTCACCACATCCGCGACACTGGAGGGCTGGTTCTCGCCGATTTTCTACTCCGATCTCGATCCCGATGCGCTTCGTCCCCGATCGCCTCGGACTCCGATGGAACACTATAACCGAAAGCATTGGGGCTGAAGATCTCCGATGGACTGCGTGACGGTGCCTACTAGGTCTCGCCGGGAGAATCTCAGCTACCCGGCCCTCTTGGCCTCTCTCCCGCTTACTCACCCGTACCGGCCCATCCGGCTGGGCGTATAGGACTATCCGAGAAATGTCAATATCCTGGAAGAAGCATCGCGGTTCGATAATCCCTAACTAAGTAGTCTCGCCATCCATGTACAACTCGCCACACGTACTCTCTCGATCTACCACCATCTCGTGCATACTTAGACATCACGAGTGAACTCCAAGGCATACTCCCGAACTGTCATTTTCCTCTTTTCTTTAGATTCACAACTCGGCTGCTTTGATCTCCCTCATCTCCCGAGGGAAGAACCAATCTAGGGAAAGCAACACGAATCTATTCCAACCGATAGGCATGCTCCGATCAGCTCTACTATCCTTTCCATTGTTTGAACCAAATATGCGCAACCCCTTCAACTTGGTATGAGGCTAAATCGCACACTCCTCCCGGGCCACCCCCAATAATCTGGGTGATCTTCTAATCTCTCAATGAACTCATGTGGACCCTCATCCACTTGATCCAAGTAACTCGAGGTTCATCCTCGTAAATCCCTAACCCTTTCCACCTCCGTATTCCCATTCTGAGGGACCTACACTATCGCTTGCTGATTGACCAGAGCAAGCCAAGGCTCAAGCACATCTGAATGGCTTCCTAAAGTCAGCGTGGGCAACCTTCTTGGGTACATGCTCCTTATGGGATGGTGAGACTTGCTGATGCCCGTCTCCATTGCCATCCTCGTGGCCATTTCCGGTTCCATTTCTTCTTCCGTTAACTCTGCGGGGAGGCATAATTCTGCAAACGCGTATAGCATGAGTTAGAAGGATAGAGAGACATTTCACCACATGACATAGATCATGGAAGAAGGAAATATTTCAAACATCTCAGAAGCCTCGTCATAAGTGTGGCGTCATTACCCATGAAAAAGACTTCAGTTAACGCAACTTTCGGACACCCAGACACTTTAAAACCTACTGCGCTAATACCAAGTTTGTCACTTACCCGAACATAGGCCCTGACGACATGGGAAAAGAAAACCCAAGAGGCTCCAAGTCGACCCATGGCATGAACATACATCTAACTCAATCATAGATAAGTGGAAGATCATCATAATCAACACATCATTGAAGTCTAAACAAAAATAACATCTGATTACAAGTACAAGTCTAAAGCTGAATACAACTATGTCCGAAAAGTTTATAATATTGACGAAAGTTGATGGAAAAAGATCCTGAAATAACTCTCTATAGTCCAAAACCGAAAAGACGAAATACAATTGATAAGAAGGGCCCTCAAGATGATGAGTCACCAACTAAGGCTGAGAAGTAGCTAACTCCGAAAGTCTAACTAGTGGTGGGACTGAGTCTCGGATATTGGAGCCATATCATGAGATGAGACAACATATAGAGTATGTGTCGCATGGAATGTACCGAGTATGCAAGGTAAGTAAAATCGCTAAGTAAGTAAAATCATTAAATCATGCATATAATAAAACATAATCAAGATTAGATTTTGAGAGTAGGGTTTGCATGCTATTTTCAAATCATGATCTCAACATAATCGAACATCATAACTGAATCGACACCTTCAAAGCTAAAACTCGATAATTTTAAGTAAAACTAAAAATTGGGTCAAACCTGCTGAAAACATAATATCTTGACTGATGTACATGCATAACTGAAATCACGAAGAACAATGGGAGACTAATATTTTAACCGACATACCAGATAGGGCTTACGTGGTCTTGACTATCACACCTGGGCGGCAGAGCCGGCTCCAAACTCTTGCCAGGCTAAGGACGCTACCATGATATGGACATCAAGCTCGCGCCCCTGGGGGCGGTGGGAAGCTCCAAGGGAGGTCCCAAAGTATAGGTAAACCTAAATTGGCGCGTGGTTCTGAGGCACAAAAAGGTTAATCGACTTTAGCCTACTCGGTACTAGACACTACTTCCAAAACATGCATATTCTCTCCATTGTTTCGACAGGTTAAGCGACCATTAGCCTACTCGGTACTAGACACTACTCCCAAAAACATGCATATTCTCTCCATCGTTTTTCAACGAAGATGATCATCGTCTAGTGACGGAGCTGAATAATAACATATGCATAATCTGGAAATCATAATATGAGGAGCCTTGGCTCAAACCATACCACAAGCTGAAAATAATAGGAGTCTTGACTCCAAACCATATGGTAAGCTAATTAATGAAATCATAAAACGTACTTGTTTATATGGGCTTGCCCAATACTTAAACATGCTTGAAATCAACTTTATTTACATTGAAAACATGAACATAAACATGGGTATTTTGAAATCATACTTTCTTCAAAAACATCTCATCAAAGCTTGAACACATATATCATAGATCTCAACTTTCAATAACTTTCATGGATGGGCATCATAGATTACAAAACTTGAAATCACAATTTATAACTTAAAACATTTCAAAATATATCCAATAATCACACTTCATCATTTAAAACATGCCTAATATAACCATGACCTAAACTTAGAATCTTATTGGTTAAAAACCCAATGGAAACATCAATTAGAACCTCATGAATTGAGAGGAAATTAAGATGGGGTGTGGACAAAATCACCCATTCATAGCCTTACATACCTGAAGGGATCTGATTTTACCACTTCCTTGATTGCCTAAAGAGAATTGAGGAAGAACTTTGTAGAACTAGGCTTGATCACCTCTCAAACTTCTAAACCTGCATGCATGAATTAGGATAGGCTTAGAATGACTAACCCTTCTAAAACACTCTATTTTGAGCATAAACACGTAGCTTAGGCCATAGGAACATAAGAATTATGGAAAAGCCCTTTAATAAACTCATGCCAGGAAAAATAGACCACAGTCCTAACGAGGGACCGGACGAACCGTTCCCTTGACCACTACTCATGGTCACCTCTCGTTATGAACACCGCAAATATTCTCCCTGGGGTCACCACGTGACACCACGACTCATGGTGTAAATTGGACGAGTCATGGTGATGACCCATTAAGTGCACTATCGATATTCTTCTTCCTTCATATTATCCTTAACCACAGCTAACATGACGAGTCGTGATGTTGATCGCGACTCGTGGTCACCCAAAATCCAAAATTTTCAACAAAGTCCTAGCCTTTCCCACGGATCACTTAACGCCTCGTGGGTTTCGACGGGTCACCGGACGACTCGTCCTGTGACCTAGTGCAAAAATTCCTGTTTTCTTCTGTTTCAACTCCCGGTCTGATCTTAGGGTGTTTGGGGTATAACAAATGGGTGATCCTTAAGAGTTTGCACATAATCCTCAAATAAGCGGTATGCCGCTCTTTCGCTCCGAGAGTATATAAGCAGAATAATATCATCTCGTAAAATGATCATGAAATATATCCAAGTATTTCTTGAACACCCTATTCGTCAAGTCCATAAAGGCTGCAGGAGCATTCGTTATTAAAAGACATAACTATGAAATCATAGTGATTATACCGAGTCTTGAAGGCTAATTTTCGAGATGTCACTTCCTAACATTGAGCTTCTGTGATAACTGGATCTCGAGGTTTATCTCGTAAAACATTTAGCATCTTGGAACTGGTCAAACAAGTCAACAATCCCGTGGAGGGGATACTTCTATTCTTAATCGCGACCTCCTTCTACGCCGATAATCACGCATGATTTTAAGTGAAACCATCCTTCTTTCTAACCAAAAAAGAATCGGAGCACCCCATGGGGACTTAATAGGCCCGATGAAACCCTTATCTAGAAGATCCTTTCCAACTGCTCCTTCTACTCTTTAGATCGCTGGAGCCATTTTTGTAAGGAGGAATAGATATGGGTTGCGTATCAGGAGAAGGTCAATACCAAAGTCTATCTTCTACTCGGAGGAATCCTGCAGATCATCCGAAACACTCTGCATACTCATACTACAAAAGAACTGACTTCTTAAGAGTCGGGGTCTCGAACGTAGCATCTATAACCCGAATTAGATGGTATCCACAACTCTTAGAGATCATCTTCCTGGCCTTGAGGTAGAAAACAGAGCTTAGACCTATGTGCACAACCGAACTACCCTTCCATGCTAGGACTGCTCATTCAAAAACTGGAAATCTATCATATGGAAATCCCTAAGTTTGTGTATGGGTTTTCCACACCTGAAACAAGCATCTGAGATAACTAAGCATCGCTCAGTGTAGTTCTTACCGCACCTCGCACATGCTAGAAAAGTGCGCTCCCATGCCATGCTCCCTTGGCCTCTAGAGCTGGATGCTCTACCCCCGTGGGTCACGCTTTTGGGCTTGTAATGAATATTGGCCGATGATGGAGCTAGAGCCGACGATCTCTGGTGGGTCTAAGGGTGATTTCAACCACCAGATCTCTACTGGAACTGCCCATAGCTCCTGGGTCCGGGCTCCCTCTGGCTCCCTCACTCTCCCCTTCATCCGCCCGCCTCTATCTAATGGCATATATGATCACCAGAGAAATCTATATCATTGATCAACATTTTGTATTCCCAATCCTTGAAAAATGAATTTTCCACTTTGTTCACAAACTTGCTCATACGAGCTCTTGGATCAGCAACCATCTCCGGTGTGTACTTGGACAATCGGGTAAACTCTATGTCATACTCCTTGACAAGCCTTGAGCATTCTTCTTCGCATTGGATTAATTCGGCTGCCTTCACCTCCCTCAACTCTCTTCTAGGAAAGAACCAGTCCAAGAAAGCAGAATAAACTCATCCCAACCAATAAGGACCACACCAACTCCCCTGCTCTCCTTCTACCAATGGAACCATATATGAGCAACCCCCTTAACTGATAGGAGGCTAAGTCCGCACTCTCCTCTCTATTCATCCCCATACTCTGGGTGATCTTCTACACCTCCCTCTCGTGAACTCATGTGGGTCTCATCCACCTCGACCCAAGAAACTCAAGTGGGTTCATCCTTGAGGACTTCTCGCGTACCCCGCCGTTGCTGGCGTCTCCAATTCCTGGTGCACATGGACCACTGGTGCATTCCCCCAAAGTGTACTTGTAGCTCGGTAAGGGGGTACTAAGTAGTGGCCCTTTTAAGAACCTAATGTCGTAACCCACAGGACTGACCAATTCAGCTAACTATCTTGTTCAAGTGGATATTAACTTCTGCAAGTGTTGATTATAAAAGTTTTTGATAGAGTTTAATTAAGTCTAATTGTGGTCAACGAAATATTCTGAATTCACTCAAGGAGCAACATAGAGTTAAAGCTCTGGAATTACTTCGATGCGCTACTACGAATTGAAATGGTTAAGTATTAAACTATCAATTGTCATCTCACATAATTAGAATTGCATGCGTTCATGGCCTTACCTCTAAACACGACAAACCAGCCTCACTACTACATTGTGAGCGAGGATGCTAATTCTAGTTCGTAAGCAATTAACTACGGATGTGGTTTATGGGGTTATGCAATTGGTTAAGGTACTTTTGTACCCCAACCATTTCACCAAACTGCGTTTCACAACTACTTCTTCGAGTGGTGATGTGATAATTCTAAGCCGGTGTCTTTTCATCCCATTTCAGCAACCAAGCAAGGTATTAGGTATATTTTCATCCTAACCACAAAATCTCATCAAATACAAGAACTTGCCTCTTACATTCTTGTGTTCTTTCTTAAGGTTGCTCTTTCAAGATTTTGCCTAAGTTTAACGTGTATGTTTTCATGGTGACTAATCATAAAAACACCAATAATTGGCAATTCAAGACAAAACAACATTCAATAACTTAATTCCAAAATACTTATAAAAAAACAATCATAACTCATGGTCAACCCTAGAGGAAGGTTCAGCCATTCATGCTCCGTACAATTACAAGGAAACATTGTTAAAATAACATACTTACAAGAATTGCAGAGGAGAAGATGAAATTGATGAACCCTAGGTGAGTTCTCTTCCCATTCTCCCCTTCACTCCTAGGTGTTTTTCCAATAAAATTGTGACAAAATGATTTTAGAGCTAAGGGACCTATTTATAGTAAATAGAAATCGTGCAAAAATTAAGCCCTTGCCGTGGTATGGCTCCGTGTCACGGGAGTGTATTGCAGAGCACGCTCCGTGACACGTAGGTAATGCGAGACACACTGGAAATCAACAAAAATCGCCTCTAGAGATCCCTTGCCGCGATGCTGTGGCACGCGCTCATGGCGGACGCTGGCGCGCAGGTCGCCCGGGCGTGGCACGGGCGGGCCAAGCGGCATTACCCCGCGCGCCGTGGCACGCTACCCGATGCGGCCACCAAGGCATGCTTCTTGCCGACTTTTGCAAATTGCTCCCGACTCCATTCCTCTACTTCACCAACTTATAAATTAGTTCCTCAAATTCATTTTACCCTTACAAAACAAGGACTAATCATGTTGGTTAGTACATATTATATGCACATTTATATAAAATTACATAAAAATGTATATATAAATAATTAGATAAATAAGACTAATTTGCTATAAAGCATCACTTGGGCATGCTATTTTGCCCGAGATCAACCACTGCCTGCTGGCTGACCTGAGTGGTCATGGATTGTGCAAACATCTGAAATACTACCCTAAACTCGGCATGAGTAACCTGCTTGGGCAAGGTATCTGCTGGAGTAGGTGGGGCTGGCGGATCCCATCTCCATTGCCATTGCCATGGCCATTTCTATTGCTATTTCTTCTTCCATAGACTCGGTGTGGAGGCATATTTCTACAAATGCATATAGCATGAGTTAGAGGAATACAGATAGGTACTTCATCACATGCCATAGATTATGAAAGAAGGGAACTTTCCAAAGCATCTCGTAGCCTCTTCCCCATAAGTTTGGCATGCTTCACACCCATGTAAAAGACTCTACTTAATGCGGCTTGCAAACACCCTAGGACACACCTAAACCTTGGATCTGAGACCAAGTATGTCATGACCTGAGCTGAGACCCCAGACCTAGACACGGGACCTAAAACCACGAATGGCTTTAAGCTAATCCATGGTACATACATAGCATGATGTAAAAGCATAATCAAGTGGTAGTTAAACATAAGCATGGATAAGTGGAAGTCTACATAACATGAGGCGTAAGTAAAGATATAATATCCCAATGTTGAGTCACAAAGTTGAACATACTAACTCTATGTTTGACAGCCTCCACTAACTGATGAGCTGCTGGGACAAGCCCCCAACTACCTCCAAGTCTGAAACTAACACAATGCATAATAACATAAGCTGATAGACGTCCTCGGATGATGAGGACTCACCAAAACTGGGAACAACTGGGCTGGCCTGAGCAGGAGTGAGCTAATGGCGAGACTGAAAGGGATCACATGAACCTATATCATGAGAAAATATAGACTAGAGTATGCGGTCATTACTTTGAATGTACTGAGTAGGTAGAGAAAGTAAACATGCTAGCAAAATGTTGTATGAAATCATGAGTATAAATCAATAAAGATCATGAGAGTAAGGAAAATATGCTAAAATCCATAAATCCAAAGTATACATATTTATACATAATGACCTAAGGATTATGAATAGAAGTCATATAACTTCTCATGCTTGAAATTGTAAGTGAAAGCTCAAAAACTGATCAATGCGTCAAATATTCTATAAAACATAATATCATAAGTCATAAACATGAGTAACTAAAAACATGTGGTACAGTGGGAGATTCTAATAACCGACATACTCCACGTGAGCATACATGGAGCTCGACCTGTAAATCCATAGTCAGGAGGGTAGTCATGCCTTACCAATGGTAGAACCATAAAAAAGGTGTGATATCACTCATGGTGGCCCATTCGGGCATGGGAGACACTCTCGTGGAGGATCCCATCATGCCTACATTGGCACGTAGTTCTGAGACCTAAGTGCACTGGAACCCGGTCTACTTGATATTAAATACTACTCCCAAAATATGTAGAACTCTCATACCATAATCATGAAACATGCTTGACGTACATGTGCTAGTTGATATCATGATATTCCCAAACATGCTTGAGATACGTGAACTAGCCATAAAATAGGCCAGTGAGTCGGCCATGATTATAAACTTGATATTCATAAAAGGTGTGCATACTTGAGGAAATCATCATACTCTAAAATTCATAAATTCATGATGATTTCTTGAAAAAATCACGCATTATGATCATAAAACATAATTTAATTCATCATACTTGAAATAATGGACTCATAAGCTTAAATTTCATAAATCATGCATAATAGGGCATAAACTTCATAAACATGAAATCATTAATCAATAATTTGAGGTTTAAATCTTCCCTAATAGTCATAAAACATCAATCAAAATATGAAGGTACCATACCCATAGAGAAAACATGGAAGATTTCATGAAAATTGGGTAATAACCCTAGAATTCAATTTGATATGCTTAGAGACTTAAATCATAGAATTGGATTGAAATTGGGCATGAGGGTGGAAGAATTTACCCTATTCATAACCTTAAATAATTGTGCTTGAAGAAGCCTTGCTAGGGTTTGATACCCAAAAGAGATTGAAAAGGATGGAGAAGGAGAATCCTTGCTTCTCCTGAGTGCTTGATCTTTTAATGAGAGTGTTAGGAGTAGAATGAGGGCTTAGGATGATTAAAACCCTCTAAAACCCTTCTTCTTATGATCAAAACAACTTAGTTTAGGAGTTAGGAACTTAAGAAATTACAAAAACAACCTCAATGATCCGACAGGAAAATACACTGCCATACCCAAGAGTGACTGGATGACCCATTAGGACACTAGATCGGTCATCCCCTGACCCATTGCCACTGGCAACCTCATCTCTATTCTTTGATATTTTCACTCGACGAGTCACTTAACGGGTCATTAGGGAACTTGATGACTCATTTCCTCAATCCGTGAAGTACACTGAAAATTAACATCTTCTCCATCACTGCACACTTAACGGGTCATACCACGACTCATGGGGAGACCTAACGAATTATCATCCCATCTGTCTTGAATTTTGGGAAGTAACATTTTCTCCAACATGGAACCACCTAAAGGGTCACTCAATGATCCGTCAGGTGACTTAACAGGTCACTTGTCGACTCGTTCTGTGACCTGGTGCAGATTTTCTTATTTTCTTTGTTATAGTCCTTGGGTATAATTTTAGGGACTTTTGGGATGTTACATAATCTCTTCTTTGAGTTTGGAAATAGTGGAGATGGAAGAATATGTGGTAGATGAAGAAGTAGAAGAGTTTTTAGAGGAAGAAGAGAAGGGAAAGAAGAACACCATAATGAGATCTGCACCAAAAATAGTTAGAGAAAACTATAATAACTTTAATGCTTCCTGCCCTTGGATCAAGAGACCATTAGGTTCCATAAAGAAAAATATTAAAGTATTTAACTCAATAATATATGGAAGAGTCAGATCTGATAGTTAAATTAATGGATTCTTATTTCATTTTATATGCAAAGGAAAGATCAGTCTTATTTTACGAAATCCTTCACTAGATGATCCAAAGTTTATGAATAACCATCTGTAAGTCCACTAAGTCTTCTTTGGCAATCCAGCCATCTTTGCTTAGGGATACTACCTACAATGTAGATTTGAAAAGATCACAGTATCATCTGCATTTAGAAATTCTTATTATAAGATAGATCCTACCAAATTGTATAATTTGATTTAAGTTTTCATAGTTTAAATTACAGATCTGACGGTGTCATATAAAAGTAAGTTAAATACATAAATAATAATCTTTACTTCCCCTAACTCTGATACCTAGTACTCGGAAGAGAACCCCCTAATATAATAGGGGAATATTATGGGGAAGAAGGATAGGAAGCAAAAAGAGAAGAATTACAAGTGCAAGAATATTAATGAGGATGCAATAAATAAATTAGGCGGTAAGGCCGAAAATATGCAATAATTAAATAATGGTTAGTGAAATAATTAAAAGTACGTGGTGGTGCCAACCATAAGTAATAAAGAAAAGGACAAGTTAGAAAAGTAATAAAAGTAAGGTTAGCAATTTTAACTTTGATATAAATATCAATCAACTTAAAGTATTATAAGTAAAGAAAAAGGAGTAAGATCTAACCAAGTCTTTCTTGAGAGAGAGAGATTGTGCAAGAAAAGATGTCTTATAAATGAAATGGAGGGGGCTATATATAGCCAAAAATTCTCCAAAACGGGCGTCAGTACCACTGGTACTGAGTATG
>JACEIK010001920.1:126076-166122 GCA_018107945.1 Datura stramonium
GCTTTAACTCTAGTTGCTCCTTGAATGATTTCAGAGTATTTCGGTGACCACCCCTAGACTTAATTAAACTTTATCGAAAAAAGTCTTTAATCAACACTTGCGAAAGTTAATATCACACTTTAACTTGATAATTAGCTGAATTGGTCCAGTCCCTGTGGGTTTGACATCCGACTCTTAAAAAGGGCTACTATATTACTTGTACGACCGCGTACACTTGCGGGGCATCATAGTTCATCTTTAATTTGTGGAAGGATTTTTTCCATTTGTTGGATAAAATCTCCTCTGTTGCTTGAGCTAGCCAACTTTAAATGATTTTTGCTATAAAAATGATATTTGGGCGGTATCTGTCAGGGCCAGATACTTCAGATTTCACAGGAACAATTTTTTCACTTCTTCTATGTAAGCTTTTGAGGGGTTCAAAATTTTATACCATTTAGAATGGCCTTAGAGGGTCAACCATAGGAGCCCTTTGTGTCCTTCCAGTTTGTGGAAGGCTAACTTCAGTGAGTAGATCCGTAGGATATGGAACCTATGGGAAAATTTTAAGAGAAAGGGGATTTGTTGCTCATTGAAAAACCTTTGGCGAAAATATTCATATCCTTCACAAATCGAGGGAGGAAGGATTTCAGCTTTGTAACCATAAGACGTCCACCATTGATTCAAAAACCACTAAGGGAAGCAAGAGTTTCCCTATTGGAGAAACCAAGAATGTTTGTTGAGGTCATTTTGGAAGGTGAATGCGCTCATCCACACTGCTATATAGTCAAAATAATTATAATTCTATGGTTCAAATGGTTGGAAATATTTTCTATATTTGGCTGGGTGCATTCCCCATTCCCTTAGTGAAAATATTTTGTTAATCACGGTGTAACAAATGTTTGCGTTTTTTTGTATTTGTGGGGCTTGAATAAGCAGGATCTTATATCTATATGAATGAAGTCATAGAACTTTTAGGTATAGGAATGAAGTTTCATGGCATAATCCGATGGAGTTTGATATTTGGGCTAGCTTAGGCCAACTACATCTTTTGAGGGTTGCTTGGAGACAACTGATTTTATTTGCTGTTTTGTAAGATCTTGTTGTTGCACCAACGTTAATTTATTTTTATTTGGTAGAGTGAGGGCCCGAAATTGTGAGAACTCTATGATATCCGTCTTCTTTTTTCTACTCATGTTATCTTCTCTACAAGAATTCTCTGGTAAGGAAATCTGGAATAGAGTTGGGCTCCATGTGATATATTCTATTTCAAAATCAAAAATAGATAAAATAGCTTGCCATATAGCAAATATATGTTTAGAGGTAAGATTTTGAACATCTTTATACAAATCATGTTTTGCAGCTATACAATCAATTCGTAACAAAATTTTTTGATATAATAAATTAGCTTGAAATTTTAAAATGCATAAAACAATTGCCAAACTTTCTTTCTTAATTGTTGGATAATTTTGTTTGGCCTTATTATAATGCTTGGATGCAAAGGCAATAACATGTTCCTTATCATTTTTTCTTTGCTTCAAAATGCCACCATAACCAATGTCTGATGCATCTATCACGACTATTTTTAACGCAGAGGGGTCAGGAAAAGTAGACAAGGAAGATGTTTAATATTTTATTTAATTTCTTTAATAGCATTGGTGTGAACATGGATCCATGGAGGTTGGGGTTTTTCCCAATCTATCATGGAGGGGCCTTAGTAAACTGCTAAGTCCTAGAACAAAATCTGTTACATAATTAACACACCCCAAGAATCTTTGGAGTTGAGTTTTATCTAAAATTTGATCAGGAAATTTGTCTGCAAATTGGATAGACCTTTGAATGGAGTGGATAGTAGCTTGTTGGATATTATTCCTAAGAAAAAGGATGTTAATTTGAAAAATACTATACTTTATTTTAGACAAAACTAAGCCATTTTCATTGATCACATTGAAGAAAGTTCTTAGGTGCTTGAAATATTGATCAATGCTAGTGGAGAAAACCAAAACATCATTAATGTAAACAATAATAAATTTGGAGAAGTATTAAAATGTCATTCATTATATTTTGAAATTCTGAAGGAGCATTTTTTTAGCGAAAAGGGCTTCACATTCCACTTGTTGCCCAAATGGTACTATAAATGCAGTTTTGTATTGATCTCTGGGATCAATTTGGATTTGTCAAAATCCTGATTTCAAACCAAACTTTGAGAAAATATGGCAGCATGTAGCCACTAGAGTAAATCTTTCTTGTTAGAAATAGGATACCTAATCTAATGGAGGGTAGAGTTCAAAGGCTTATAATTGATGACTATGCGAGGGCCTCCTCGTTCAATCTCAAAACTTTTGTTGACGTAAAAGGCGGCACAACTCCAAGGGGATTTTCTAGGAGAAATGATTTGTTTGTGATGGAGATCATTGATTTCTTATTGATAATGGATGGTTAGCTTATGGTTTATTTGTATAATGCAAGAATTTGTAGGAACTTTTTTATATCAAAGTTAGGTTCGAAGGAAGCCTAACCATGGCTTTTTTTTGTGATTCCAGAACGCGGTGGGTAAATCAACAAAAAGATCCTTTTGAATTTGTGTTTCAAGGATCTTGATTTTGGATTGAAAGAGAAGTTATTTAAGTTTCTGCTGTAGCCCATGAAAACCTACCTTTTCTTTCAGGAAGTTAATTTGGAGTTCCTTATGCTTCAAGTTAGACAAGATTTTTCTTACAGGGGATTTGTCAAAAGGAAGGGAAATGTTGTTGTAATCGATTTCATTTCCTTGATGGGTGACCCTAACTGGGATGAGTTCTTCAATGAAAGGACTACCTAAGATTACTGGATTAGTTATGTCCTTCACCAGTACGAATGAGGTAGAAGTCGATAAGGTAGAATTTCCTATGGAAGTTTTTACTTCGACAGCAGAGAGCTTGTAGCTGATTCCTAATCTATTTCCATTAACAACTCTAAGGGCCTATTTAATTTTTCTAAAGTATTTGGTTGGGTTGAGACCTTCTTGGACACAATTGAGGTCTACATCAGTATCAAAAAGTACAATTGTTTCTAAAGTGAATGATTTGTTGATCACTAAGGTTACCCCAGTATGTCATTGTCAGATAGAAATTCGAGAGAGATAGTTGATAAAGTCCTTGTTCGGCTTCCTGATCTGGTCGTTCAACCTCTGTTTATTTAGGAGGATCGGTCATGGTAGAGAATTACTGTAGGACAATTTCGTCTTACTCTTGCCTAGCTTTGATTTGAAAATTCTTCCTTATGGAATACTATCTCTGTTTGGAGATCGTGAAAAGTAACTACCTTTGGTTTGTTAGAAGGAAATCTGTTCGAAACATCAGTGATATTGTAAGTGTTTGCTATGTGGATATGAGAAAAAATGTTGGAGGGTTTATCTTGAGCGTTTTCAAGTTGATCTAGATAATATCTTTTTTGTCCTAGATCCTATAGGCTGCTTATAACCTCTAGAAGAAGTTTTTGTTCTTTTGAGAGAACATTAATCTCAGTTGGCTATTTTGGTCTTCTTGGTCAAACTGGTAGGATTCTAAGTCATCATTTTCAATTTGGTCAAAATCCTACTCGAACTCATCATATGCATTATTAGAGTCCTCTTGAAGTAAGAGATGTATCTGGTTAAGGACTGTTTCATCCAGATTGAGATTTCTAACTCTTTTGGCGAATTTACTGTATTTGGTGATATGACCAGGTCTGTTACTCCCGTAACATTTTCCATCATTGGGGGAAGGAAGAGCTGGCTTCTTAGTTGTACACTGATGTTTTAGAGGAGAAGATTTTGATTTC
The DNA here is from genome assembly GCA_018107945.1 of Datura stramonium. Taxonomy (NCBI): domain Eukaryota; kingdom Viridiplantae; phylum Streptophyta; class Magnoliopsida; order Solanales; family Solanaceae; genus Datura; species Datura stramonium. Next base: position 129,854 of record JACEIK010001920.1, read on the forward strand.
CTAAACCTAGGAGCATGAGTTCTAGATGTGGAGACTTCCTTTTTAGGAGTCGGATTTATATGGGTTTTGTTTCTACATGGGGGTAGACCAAATTATTTGTAGAAACTTCATAGATCTCGGCATGGATAAGCTCTATCTTTTGCTAATTATCCTAATATCTTATCCTGGTGGAAGATCTTAAGAGCAACCTATTGAATGAGGCTTGTGAGCTGACCATTTGTGATCTGCTCATAAGGAATAATATCACCAAAGTGCTGGTTTTGGAGTTCCTCTTTGACTAAATCTCTGAGTTTTGTTTATAGAAGATCGGAGGAGAGATAAAATAAAGGTTTGAGATATAGAGGTAAAGGAAGAAGAAAATCTAGGTCTAAGTATCAGAATTATTCATGCCATCATTGTGGAAAGAAAGGACATATTAAAATATTCTACAACAAGCTGAAGCAAGATACTAAAGAAGGAAAGAAAGAAGAAAATAATAAAAACAATGTTGTTACCATTCTTTGAGATGACCTTCTCTTTTCTTGTGATAAAAACGTTATCAATTTTATATCTCATGATACTAGCTTGATAGTAGATTTTGGAGCTACATCTCATGTCACACTTAGAAAAGATTTTCTTTCATCTTATACCCCTATTAATTTTGGTGTGTTAAAGATGGGCAATGCAGGTGAGGTTAAGGTGTTTGGTATTGGCATAGTTTGTTTGAAGACTAATATTGGTACACCTTTATTCCTTTAAAATGTCAAGCATGCTCCAGATATTCCTTTAAACTTGATCTCTATAGGATAACTAAATGATGAAGGCTACTAGAGTCTCTTGTTTAATGGACAATTGAAGCTCACCAAGGGGTTCATTAGTTGTAGCTTGAGGAAGAATGTATTCTAAATTTATATGTGACTAAAGGATTTATTCTTAGTGACTTTGTAAACATGGTGAAAAGTGATACTTTATCAAAACTGTGGCAATAGAGGCTATCATATAAGCAAGAGAAGGATTACATGTTTGGCTAAGAAGAATTTGCTCGCTGGTGTGAAACAAACACTGGTGAAAAGATGTGTTCATTGCTTAGCTAGGAAATATAAAAAAGTTCTTTTTCATAGTCATCTTCTTTCAAGAAATCATGAATTGTTGGAGCTAGTACACTCAAACTTGTGTGGTCCTTTTAAATTGAAGTCAAAAGGTGGTGCCCTTTACTTTGTGACTTTCATTAATGACCATTCTCCAAGCTTTGGTATATCCTTTAAAATTTAAAGATCAAGTACTTGATGTCTTTAAGAATTTCAAGCCTTATATGAGAGACAGACCGAAAAGAAACTAAAATGTATTTGCACTAATAATGGGGGTGAATATTGTAATTCATTTAATAAGTATCGCAAATCGCAACGAATTCATCATCAGAAACTCCACCCAAGACGCCTCAATTGAATAGCCTAGCAGAGAGGATGAATAGAATTCTAATTGAGAGAGTTAGATGCATGCTTTCAGAGGCTAAACTTTCAAATTCTTTTTGAACAGAAGCACTTAATACTGTCACTTATGTTATCAATTTGTCCCTTGCAGTTGCTTTGGATGGTGATGTCCTAGATAAATTTTTGAGGTTTCCTATGATCACTTGAAAGTCTTTGGGTGTAAGGCTTGTGTGCATGTTTCAAAAGATAAAAGATCAAAACTAGATATCAAATTAAGCAGTGCATCTTCATTGGTTATGATCAAGATGAGTGTAGGTATCATTTTTATGATCCACTTGATAAGATTAGAAGTCATGATGTAATTCTTTGAAGACCAAACTATTTAAGATATTAATAATACCGAGAAAAGATTCTCAAAATAATGAGATCTTAGTCGATGTTGATCCAGTTCCTATACTATTACACCTATTGCACATGAAGGAACCCAAGATAATAATGTAGACAATGATTAGGATCAAAATGATCATAAGGGTGTAGAACCTATAGATGCCCCTACTAATGATGTTTTAGTTGACCAATAACCAGCTCTGGCTCAGAAAACGACTTTAGATGCTCCTAAAACCTCTCGTTGAAGAGCTACTAGGCAGAAACAAAAATCAATGAATTATTTTCCTAATGAGTATGTACTTTTAACTGACATGGGAGAAACTAAAGGTTATGATGAAGCCACGTAAGATACTCACAGAGATCAGTAGGTAAGCCGTACAACATGCCTCTGCACCTAGGTATAAGGCGATGTTAGTTGTCAAAGGTTTTCACCATAGGAAGGAGATTGATTTTGATGAAATTTTCTCCCCTGTCATAAGAATTTCTCGCAAGTCTAGATTTTGAGGTTAAGAAGATATATATTGATGACAATCATTTGGATATGCTAATAAAAATGGTTACCACAGAGAAGAAAGAGTATTGTAGAACTCTGGCAGACATGAGGCCTGTCAATAGTTTCTCTTCTTGAAGATCTATTTTGGCCCCTGGTTTTAGCCAAAGGCCTAATGGCCTGATTCTATTCTCCTTTGATTTTAATTCCTACTTGGAATTGGATTTAGATTTCTATATATTCCTATTTGGAGTTGGTCTTGGCTTTAAGAGAAAACACTATCTATTATATATAAATATAGGTACTTTCGAGAAGTATTCAGTGATAATTCATATTTGTCTTTGAAAGACTTTAGCACATAAGAGAGGTTTTTGAAAAAGCTTCCACCAAAAGAGAAGAGAGAACAAAATGATTCTTTTCTCGGCAGTTTTACTCTCCCACCAGCCACCTTCAAATTAAGTTTTTTGATTGGTTAACCAATTACATCAGGAATAAATTTTGATTGAGTGTTTATAACATCTTGTTCTTTAATTTGAAAGGTGGAGATCGGATTTGGAGGTTAGTAACATCTGATTTAGAGTCCCAAACAGTAGCTCAATTTTAGGTGATTTCTCTCTATTTATTTTTGTTGATACTGCTATGACGTCTCTGTGTTTGGCACTTGTTGTGCAACCATATTAAAAAACTTTTGTTACCCATTTATTTTTCCATTGAAATTGTTTGGATGCTTGTAATACTGTGATTGTTACCTTTAATTTGAAGGGTTTCCATGCTAAATTTGGCGTTCTTTATTTTCTTAATTTTTTTGGTTTGCTTCTTTGCGTCATAATAAGTAGTGGGTGAGTTATTAATATTTCCCATCAAATGAAACATACATGCATCGTCGACAATATTGTCGTTATATCTTTTATACATTTGGCCTTGCATAATCGATTAATCTGTCCATAAAAGAGAGCCTTTTTCATAACTTATTATTACCTAAACAAATTTAGTCCATTGAAATGTAACTGGAACATGTATAATAAATCTAAGATTAAGTAGGAGAGAATATTGGAAAAAGATGTCATAGGCAGGAGCCTTATGTCACGACCCGCCTTGGGGGGTATGACTGGCACCTAGTGCCCTACTAGGACCTGAACTGCTAGACTACTGAGCCTAAGCACTTCTGGTGCCTGGCTGACTCTAACTCTGATTCACGGAATCAACGGGTTGTATAGCGACTGTAAATAAAGCCCCTGGCCGGCTAGGCATATAGCCACCTGTACAACAACAACAGCTAACAGAAATCTCTGTTATCGGCAGGCGTGGAACCTATGCGGGCCGACAAGGTCACCATGCTGACTAGTTACTCCTGGAATCAATATAACAGATGCTAAACAGCTATGCTGAACAGACAAGGTCACCACTACTAACTGTAGATAAGGCCCCATACGGCCAACATAAACAACTAAACAGTACACACGGCCCCACACGACCGGCACAACTAACCACGGGGAGATATACGCTCATATGCCTACCTAGGTCAAAACAATCCAAAAGTAAATCACTCCACTACGCCTACTAACTACGAGCACCTCTACCAGCCCCTCATGCAACTTGGGCTCTCTGGGCCCCTGACTATAACTCATTCTGAGTCAGAAGGACTCCTGTAACTGTAAAACTATAATCTATACTCTGTATCTATATCTGTAATTCTCTAGGCGCAAGCGCTAACACAAGCTATAATGCTATGTTGATCAGCCTGATATGGGGAATGCTACATCCCATCTTCGTCCTACTGTGAACGGCATGCCACCTCTTGAGTGACGTATTTTCACCCTATGGCGGGCGAGTCGACACAACTATTAACCCTGGGGAAGCAAGGAAGCTCTAAGGGTGCCTCACAACAATAAATAGGTCTCACAAACAATATTCACATACAACAAGCATGTTCTATCTGGAAACACTATCCATGTTTTGATATTCTATTCTGAGTCTCTTTTCTACGTTAAAATGGATCTCATACTGAGCTATACTGTATCTGGAATATTATCCCGATCATTTGATATTACTTTACTATCTTTTATTCTGAATATACATACTATTATAAAACATGCTTGCTGAAATCATACTGTACTCAATACTCAACTTCTGAATTCTTTCTTCTATAGTTCACGCTATTTACTATACTAGGATTACTATCTGGCTGAAGGAACAAGCTTACATACCTTCGTTTCTAATTTCCCCGACTAACCGGCGTAACTCGGCCGGGCAAGATTTCCACTACTTCCCAACGGCATTCATATATATATATCAATTAGAACTAAGTACATTAATATTCTGAAAGAAAATATCACTTTTAATATATATATATATATATATAACCCAAATTATGACTTATCAAAAACGGTCGAAAACTCGCTATTTCTAAAGCTCGTGGAAGGGAGAAATACTCTACTTAGGGCTAGGAGTATGTTGGACACTAATTTGGAGCAATTCCACTTACCTTAACTCGGAAGCACGATCGATTGTCGGCTGAATTTTGACGAAACTAACCGTAGGAATGCTCCTCTTTTGCTTATTAATACCTCGCATCTTGGAGTTAATTTGAGTTTGGACTATTTAATAGCGTAATGGAAGAATTTCAATTATTCGCATTCCTTTGTTTATCACTCGCTCTCTCTCGAAATTATAAGAATTTTATCATTAAACCGAAGTGGAGGGGTTTATGAGGAGGCCTGGACAGAGCCTCCGTGACATGCCATCACGAGGCCCTCCCTCTCCTCCATGGCACGCTGCCAACGCTGAGGGGCTCTCGCCTGCTCCTCCCGCGATGGTCCGACGTGTCACTTATCCCGCCTTTCCCCGGGCCCTTTCCTAGCATGCGGCATTCTCAAATTCTTAACCAACATGCGAATAGGCCACCCACATGTCGGTAGAATTTATGGGGTGTAACATCCTCCTCTGATCACGGGCAAAATATCATGCTCCTTTGATACGCTTTACAACTTAAATTAGTCGTGCTTATCTGCTATTTAATACATTTTCATGTGATTTTACATAAAATGTGAAGATACAAAAAGCAACCAACATGATTAGACTTTGTTTTGTAGGTTTTGATGACTTTTGAGGAGCTAATCCATGAGTCGGTGAAGTAGAGGCTTGGAGACGGAATCAACACGCGAACGTCGGCAAAGAGGAGGCACAAAACAGCCCACATGCGCATCGGCAACGTGCCACGGCAGGCAGGTTGCCCAAAACAGCCCACCTGTGTGCTGGCAACGTGCCATGGCAGGGTGACTGCGCGACAAGCGAGGGGTGCAACGCGCTGCCCAAGCAGCGTGCCACGTTGCCAATGCGGCAGGGTGCTGCCGAGGCCACTTTCGGGGTGATTTCCAGTGAGTTGCGATGCCTCCGTGTCATGGAGGAGGTGCTCGCGATACACTCCATGACACGGAGCCGTTCCACGATAGGCCAAATTACGCACGTTCTCCATTTACTATAAATAGGACCCTTAGCTCCTAATTCCATGGGGGTCACGATTTTATTCCTCGGGAAACTGCCTAGGAGTGAAGGGGAAGTGGGAGAACTCATGCATAGGCGTTTGTCAAATTCCATTCTCATCTACCAAATTCTTGTAAGTATGTAGTTTAATAGTAGAGTAGGAGTAGATTAGCGTTAGTATTACTAACACGAATGGTTAGAACCCTTCCTCTAGGGTTGAAGCCATGGATTATGATTGTGATTTTATGATATTGTTTTGGAATTAAGTTATTGATTGTTATTATCGTCTTTGCATTCCGATTTGTTGGTTGTTTTTATGATTGATCACCATGAAAGCATATTTGTTAGCTTGGGTAATAGCTTGAGAAGGCATTACTCTAGGGTCAGGACATGAGAATGTGAGGAGCATGATTGTAATCTCGGGAGAGGTTCTCTGTTTGATAGAAATATGCTCTAAGACTCATGCTTGGTTGACACACGGGGGTGCCAGGAAAGACCAACTTGGGATGTCACATCACCACTCAACAAAGTAGTTGTGAGGCTAAGTTAAAGTTAAATGGTTAGACGCAATGAAAGCTCCTAACGCTTCCTCGTAAACCACAACATAATGATTGCCTGCGACTAGAAAATTAAACTCCTCGCCTCATACAATGATGCTGAGGCTAGATTGCCGTGTTAAGAGGCTAGAAAGACCATGAACATGCAATTCCAGTTATGTGAAATAACAATTGATAGTTCCATGCTTACCTGCAAATCGTAGTTCTGCATGATTAACTGGTTTTACCGCTATGTTGTTCTAGAGTAACTCTAGAATATTTCATTGACCCAAACTTAGACTTAATTATTCTTCAATTGAAAATGTCTATCACAAACACTTTAGTTATTTAAGATCACACTAGAAATGGATAGTTAGAGGAATGGGTCCAGTCCTATGGGTTCGACAACTAGTTCTTAAAAAGAGCCACTATATTGATTTGCTCGACCCGTACACTTGTGGACGCGCTCGATGTGAAAAAGAGTCACAAATTATTGGCACTCGATGTGGCTACGCAGCCCCCCCTTAAGAACATTCGTCCTCAAATGTAAACTTCTAATTAAAGAACCTCCACTTACTCGACTTATTCTTGAAAGTTTTGGCAGAGTTTCTGTAATATGGACTATCTCAAAAACCTGAAATACGTAAAAGTCCAATACAAAAAGTTCTCCACACAATACTATAGCATGCATCACGTAAAAACTAGAGTCAACTATCTCATTTATACATGAAATATTAAGTGTTTCATATGCTAACGATACTAACATACCTTTTGGCTGACTAGGCTTGGAATAAGTGAGGATATCTAACTTTAATGTCTTCCTCTACTTCCCAAGTCATCTCCTCTCTTGCTCCTATTACGCTATAGTATCTTGACAGCTAACATCTTTAGTTCTCAACCTGCAAATTTGCCTGTCTAGTATGACTACTGGAACCTCCTCATAGGCCAACTCTTCCATAACCTGGACATCCTGGACTGGGACAACTCTGGAGGGGTCTCCTATGTACTTTCTTAGTTGTATGCGGAAAACTCGGATGAACTCCGGAGGGGTCTCCTATGTACTTTCTTAGCATAGAGATACGTGGAAAACTCGGATGAACGGACTCTAATTGAGCAAGTTCAACTCATTGCCACTTGGCCTATTCTTGACGAATCTGATAAGGCCCAACGAATCTCCGACTAAGCTTACCTCTCTTTCCGACTCTCATCACCCTTTCATTGGAGATACTTTCAGAAATACCAAATATTCATTAAATTCCGTGTCTCGCGCCGCCGCACACGCATACGGAGCTTCTGGCGGCCTGGGTGCTCAGTAGGCATTCTCTCGATAAGCTTTACCTCTCCTCTTGACTGATGAAGAAGACGGCCCAATCAACGCTGACTCCCTCTCATTTCAAACCAGCCAACTGGCGATCTACATTTTCGCCTACAAAACGCCTCAAAGGGCTATCCGGATAGCCGAGTGATAACTATTATTATAAGAAAAACTCAATCGGCCGGTAAAAAGCTCGTCCCAGCTTACCTCCAAAGTCTAGCACACAATCCCGTAGAATATCCTCAAGCATCTGAATTGTACATTCTGCTTGCCTATCTGTCTGAGGGTTGAATGTTGTGCTCAAATTAATCTGCGTTCCTGCACTTCCGAAAATGACCGCCAAAATCTAGCTGTATATTTGTGATCCTCTCGTCGAGATAATAGATACCGGAACACCGTGTAATCTAAATCATTTGATATAATTTAGCAACTTTCGACAGAGAAAGTAGCTTCACTGGCAGGAAATGGGCTGATTTCTGTCAGTCTATCAATTACCCAAATGGAATCATGCTGTCTATGTCTGGTACTAGGTGGGTCTCGCTACAAAGTCCATGTTCACTACTTCCCACTTCCAAAGAGGCACAACTAACCCTGACCAACTCTCCCTGTTTCTGTGTTCCACTTTACTTGTTGTAAGTTAGACACCTGCACACAAATTCTGCTATTTCCCTCTTCATACCTAACCACCAGTAGGTCTCCTTGATATCGTGGTACAATTTCGTCGCGCCTGGGTGGAGAGAATAGCGGGCGTAATGTACCCCACTCATAATCGCCGGTGAAGCCTTCAAATATCTAGAACACAAAGGCGGTTCCCATCGCAACACTTCATCCTCAGTACCTGAAAATCTTGCACTTTCCTTGCTGAATTCTGTCCTTAAGCTGAATCCAGGTCAGGATCTTCATACTGCCGTTCTTTTTGTCTTCCACAACTAATGATCTTACACCGCAAAGGTTCCGACCTCACGCTCCGTCCTCTTTTCGCTACACGAACGGCTAAACTGGATAATTGATGTGTATTTCCCACCAACTCCTGCTGCTCCGGCTGCAAGTATGCCAAACTTCCCATAGATTTGCGGCCGAGAGCATCTGCTACTACGTTGGCTTTTCCCGGATGATACAGAATGTCCACGTCATCTTAATAACTCCAACTAAATACGCGCGCAAATTTAACTCCCTCTCGGTAAAAGATATACTGTAGCCCTTATGGTCGTGAAAATATCCACATGGACGCCATACAAGTAATGTCTCTATATCTTTAATGTGTGGATTACCGCGGCTAGTTCTAGGTGTCATGGGTATGATAATTCTTTTCGTGTTTCCTCGCCCATTCGAAAGCATAAACAATCACTTTACCATGCTGCATCAACACATATCCTAACCCAATACCTGATGCGTCGTAATACACTAAATAACCCTGTACCTCTGCAAGGCTAACACTGGGGCAGAGGTTAATCTGTCTTTTTAATTCTTGGAAACTCAGCTCACATGCCTTATCCACCGAAACTTTACTTCTTTCGTTAGCTTAGTTTATAGGTGCCACATGGTGGAGAATGATCGTGGGCAAAATAGCATGCTCAGTTGATACTTTTTATAACTTAGTTTGGTCTTTGTTTATCTGTTAATTTATATATACATTCTCATGTGATTTTATGTAAATGTGAATATATACACTAACAAACATGATTAGTTCTTATTTTGTAGGTTTACAATGAATTTGAGGAACTATTCAACGAGTTGGTGAAGTGGAGGCATGGAATCGGAAGTAGAGCGCGAACGCCGGTAAGGAGGGTGCTGAACAGCCCACCCCGCACGTTGGCAACGCGGCCACGGCAAAAAGGCGCTACCGTGGGCGTGCCATGCCCGCCAGCACGCGAGAAGAGGCAGCAGGCAGGCAGGCTCCAGCGCCAGCAACGTGCCATGCTGGGGCAGCTGGGTAAGGACAGAGGAAGGCCAACGCGCTGCATGAGCAGTGTGTCACGCCGGCAAGGCGGTGACACTGACGCTTGGGCATCCGGAGGCAATTTCTAGAGATCCTACGCTGTTACCCCGTGTCACAGAGGCATGTTGGCGCGATACACTCCGTGACACGGAGCTATTTCATACCGGGAATAATTTTAGACACCTCACATTTACTATAAATAGGTCCCTTAACTCCAAAAAGTGGGGACACGATTTTATTTTCTTAAAACCATGAGAGAGGTCACGACATCAAGAACCACCTAGAAGTAAGGAGAAGTGGGAGAACTCACCATGGTTTGTAAAATTCCTCTTCTTCTACCAGTTCTTGTTAGTAAGTTGTTACATTAACAACGTTTATAATTATATGAACATGAGTGGCTAGAACCCCCCAGTTGAAGCCACAGACATAATTGTGATTTTGCGATTTGTTTTGGAATTAAGTATTGATTGTTGTTTTAGTATTGCATTCTGGATTGTTAGTTGTTTTTATGATTGATCACCATGAAAACATACCTGTTAGCTTGGGCATATGCTTGAGAAAGCATTAACCTAGGTCAGAACATGAGAATCTGAGGAGCATATTTGTATCTCACGATATAATTTTATGTTAGGATATAGATATAACTAATGCCTTGCTTATTCATAAAATGGATTATTATAATTGACTTAGGTTTATCACATCACCAATGTATAGTTGTGAGGCTAAGTTGGAGTAAATGATTAGGGTGCAATAAAAGTCCCTAATCATTTCACGAAACCACAACATAATTCATCGCCTATGAACTAGAATTAGCATCCCCGCTCACAATGATGCAGCTCTTAGAGGTTCAAAATACCATGAACATGCACCCTAATAATGTGAGACGACAATTGATACTTTCTGATACTTTTAAACCATTGAATTCGTAGTATCGCATGATTATCTGAGCTAACTCTGTTGCCTCCTAGAGTGAATTCAGAATATTTCATTGACCATATTTAGACTTAATTAAATCTCCCTCGAAAACTTCTAAGATCAACACTTGTGAAAGCATATCACACTTGAACTTGATAGTTAGCTGAAGTGGACCAGTCCCTATGTTCGACATTCCGGTTCCTTAAAAGAGCCACTATATTATTTGTATCAATGACCAGACACTTGCGGGAGAGTAGAACAAGTTTTTGGCGCTGTTACCGGGGACTCGGTGAAGTTTTGATAATTTATCTGTTCTTGTGTGATTTTTAAATTTCCTTAAGTGTTGAAAAAAAATTAAAAAAATATATTTTTTCTTTATTAATTTTATATTTATTTTATTTTTTAGTTTTTAATCCGATAATTCTTAACATGACATCATGGAATATAAATGGGTTAAATGGTGGGATACTTACTTACTTTTGATGGAGTCTGAGTCTGCAATTGCGGAGGACCCCACTTGTGGCAGCACTGTAACACGTGCCACATATGTGGTGGTCAAGATGGCCATTGGGATGGCTGTCCGAATGCATACCCCCATCCCCCAAGCCCCTACTATAATCCTTCTGTTGTTTTTGCTGAATATAGGCATGATGAAAATGAGGACTGGGGACTAAGCTCGAATAGAAGAGTGCCAAAGCAGATGCTTGAGCAAACAGAAGCAACGAAGGAGGCATGGAAGCAGTGAGAATTCAGCTATAAGAGAATGGAGAGGCCTCTAGAAAGTATGAGCGTCAAAGTCACGTAGATGATAGCCGAGAATGCTTTCTGTGGAAACTGCAGGTAATGGTTTTAGGCGATACTCAAGAGGAACTACAAGAAGGAGAAAGGGTGAATTTTTGGATGAAGCCCAACAATTAGAATTTTTGAGAGTCCCCGTGGTGGCCTACAGCTGGAGAAAATCTAATCATGGAAGAAGAGATAGATTATCCCCCAGTTGACATTAAGGGAGAGATAGATGTTGATGTTGAGAGGGTGTATACAAGTAAGGAGGTCAAGCACAATGCGATTTCAGAGTTGAGGTGTATTGGACCCCACTCAAGCATTTTTCACATTAAGTTTGGTTGACAACCAGGAATAGAGTCTTCCAAGCTTGTAGAGAAATGTCTAGAGTGAGGAGCAAGCCTCGTATATTTTGAAATTTGCTGACTCAGAGAGACACACTCGCTTACTTAAGGCCAATAAGTGCAAAGGCAACATCTACTTCTTGGTCCTTAGTAATTTTTCACCTACACCCCCTCGAACATAAGATGAAATTAGAGAAGAAATTAGGGGTAAGATTCATATCCTCAAGGTGGAGTAAAAAGTGGTGAAACTTGATACGTCGTGCCTCGATGTAAAATCAGGCGCTGCTTGGGAGGCAACCCAATGGTACCATGGGTACCATTTTAATTTCTTGCATTTGGAGTTGATTTTTTTATTTTTATCTTGTTTTGTTTTGGTGGAAAGTTAGCACAGATGGTAAGTCTGAGGTACCTTGGAGGAGGAAGCTAATGCCATGGAAGAGAAAGGGGGCTGCACACCTCACCGGTGTAAAGCTGAAGAAAAGCATATTAGCCAGGCCCAAAGGCCTCAGGAGTATTTCTCACCCTCTTAAATTGTTAACTTGATGCTATGAGGACATAGCATGATTCAAGTGTAGGGTGAGGGAAATTTCAAGGGAAATTTCAAATTTTTTGTGCTTAACGATTTTTGGTGAAGGTAATGCTTGTGAGAAATATTTAAAGAACCTGAAAATTTTGGTGAGTTAAGCATGACTTCATCACCTCGCTGGTTTTTCATTTCGATTCTTTTCTGACGGGGGTCTTTGAACCGAAGAATAAAAAATTCTTTCTTGTCTCGTGGAGACAGTGTTTTTAAGTAGTTAGGACCGTCCTGATAATGGATGGATGACGACCGTCTTGAGGAAAATTAGTCAAATAGGTTTTGGTTTTTGAGCCCGTAGCTAATTGATGCTGATAACAGTTATGTGCTATGCATGATTGTAAGATGCAAGTATGTTTAGTGTTGAAGCATGCAAGTGTATAACTTTGTGTGAGAAACTTAGGCTCTTGAATTTGACTCAATATGATTGAAACTTAATGTTTGAATTCTTGTGATTAGCTGAGTTACGAGTCCGCCGAATGTGTCTTGAATTGAGCATGTGCCATGAGTGTAAGGTTTTGAGTATTCTGTGCTATTGTGGATTGTCTAGAACTTGCCTGGTGTGTTTATAAAATGAAATGAATATGTGGAATTGTAGGAAATGATTTAGGCATTTCTTTGAATGAACCCGAGCGTTAGCCCTCACTACCTAATCTGAACACTCAATCCAGTTAGCTCCCATTGGAGCCTTGAGCCTGGGCCTTGATAGCTGCAACATAAGCTTAATCCTTTCTCTTTTATCGGCCTTGAATTGAACCAAAACTCCTAACCGCTTAAGGAAAAACCCGAAAGAGTAAAAGGAGTGAGAAGAATGAGAAAGAAGGATAAGTAGAAGTTGTAAAGTTGAGAAAGGTCAAGGAGCACTTGTGAAAATGAATGAGTTTTAGTAAGGAGTAAGAAAATAAACAATGAAAAGTATTTATAGAACTCTACTAAATAGCTGCAAAGTGCCTAAAGAAATGGGGAACAAAAGAGGAAAAGGAAAGATGAAAAGATAAAGGTGAAGTATTATAAGGGAAGCTCGTAATAAAGGTGTGATGCATTAAAATCACTTAGGGAAGAGAGTCACTATTACTGGCCAGAATAGTACCTACCCGTCCCTTAGCTACACTAGAACCTAAAAAGTCCTACTTGATCTTACATTCATACATCCTTAAATTAGTGGAATAAAACACTAAGGGCAAGCTTATAGGTCACTACATGATGCATGTGAATTATTTGTGAGAGAGCGTTATTCATTCGTGTACCCACACATGTTGTGAGTTAAAAAATTTTTGCGTGTGAAAATGGGTAACTCTCTTTCGTGAGGCCACAGTGTTGAATGAAGGATATAATTCATGTGGGATTTCTAATCAGTTGATTTGAAGAGTTTGCTAAGATTGAGAGTCCATTCTTGAGGTTAGGAAGTCTTAACATAGTTGTATTTCATTTCAATGATCAAATCGTGCATGCTCTAAGTTTAGCTTGTTATCTTGAATAATCATGATAGCCGTAGCTTGAATTATCTTGCTAAATTAGTTGTGTGTGAGTCTTCAGTTACATGAGATGTAAAAGGGTTGTTCGAGGACGAACAAGGCCTTAAGTGTGGGGTAGGTGATCGTGGGCAAAGAAGCATGTCGAAGAGTACTTATAACTTAGTTTTGCCTTGCTTATCCGTTTTTTTATATACATTCTCATGTGATTTTATGTAAATGTGAATATATACACTAACCAACATGATTAGTTCTTGTCTTTTAAGTTTACAATGAATTTGAGGAACTATTCAATGAGTTGGTGAAGTGGAGGCATGGAATCGGAAGTAGAGCGCGAACGTCGGCAAGGAGGGTGCGCGAAATGTACCACCTGCGCGCTGGGCAACGTGCCACGGAAGGTTGGCAGGCAGCGCGAACAGCGGTGCCACGCCCACCACAGGCACGCGAGAAGAGCAGCAGGCAGGCAGGCTCCAGCGCGTCAGCAACGTGCCACGCCAGGGTAGCTGCGCACAGGAAGGCCAACGCTGTTGCATGAGCAGCGTGTCACGCCGGCAAGACGGTGACACTGCGCTTGGGCATCCGAGGCAATTTCAGAGAGCTCATGTTACCTCCGTTACGGAGGCATGTTGGCGCTATACACTCAAAGGGACACGAGTAGCTATTTCATGCCGGAAATACCTTAGACACCTCACATTTACTATAAATAGGTCCTCTTAATTCCAAAAAGTGGGACACGATTTTATTTTCCAAAACCACGAGAGAGGTCACTGTACTCAAGAACTACCTAGAGTGAAGGGAGAAGTGGGAGAACTCACTCTAGGGTTTGTAAAATTCCTTTTCTCTTCTACCAGCTTCTTGTTAGTAAGTTACTTTAACAACGTTTTCTTGTAATTATATCGAACATGCGTGGCTAGAACCCTTCCTCTCGGGGTGAAGCCACAATATATAATTGTGATTTTGCGATTTGGTTAAGTTATTGATTGTTGTTTTTGTCTTTACTTGAATGTTAGTTGTTTTTATGATTGATCACCATGAAAACATACCTGTTAGCTTGGGCATATGCTTGAGAAAGCATTTACCTAGGTCAGAACATGAGAATGTGAGGAGCATGTTTGTATCTCACGAAGAGCATTTTATGTTAGGATACAGAGATATACCTAATGCCTTGATTGGTTGATAAACGGGATTATTTAGAGATCAACTTAGAATTATCATCACCACTGAAGAAGTAGTTCTGAGGTTGTTGAGGTAAATGATTAGGTGCACGAAAGTACCTAATCATTTCCACGTAAACCACAACATAATTCCACGCCCACAACTAGAATTAGCATCCGCGCTCACAACGTATGCAATGAGGCTAGTTTGTCGTGTTTAGAGGCTCAAGAAACCATGAACATGCAATTCTAATATGTGAGACGACAATTGATAGTTTCATACTTAAACCATTGCAATTCGTAGTATCGCATGAGATTATCTCGGTTTTAACTCTATGTTGCTCCTAGAGTGAATTCAGAATATTTCGTTGACCATATTTAGACTTAATTAAGTCCTTCCTGAAAATCCTAGAATCAACACTTGCGAAAGTTAATATCACACTTGAACTTGATAGTTAGCTGAATTGGTCCTGTCCCTGTAGGTTCGATATTTCGGTTCTTTAAAAGGAGCCACTATATTACTTGCACGAGCTGTACACTTGCGGGAGCGAACAAGTTTTTGGCGCCGTTGTCGGGTACTCGACGAAGTTTTGATAATTTATTTGTTCTTGTGTGATTTTTAAATTTCCCTTATTGTTGAAAATAAAAATATATATATTTTTTTCTTTTTAATTTTAATTTTATTTTATTTTTTAGTTTTTAACTCGATACCCTTGTTAACATGACATCATGGAATATAAATGGGTTGTCGGTGGATACTATTACTTTGATGAGTCTTGTTTGAATTGTGTAGACCCCACTTGTGGCAGCACTGTAACACGTGCAATATATATGGTGGTCAAGATGTCCATTGGGATGGCTGTCCGAATGCATACTCCCATCCCCCAAGCCCCTACTATGATCCTTCGTTGTTTTTTTGCGGAATATAGGCATGATGAAAATGAGGACTTGGGACTTGCTCGACAGAAGACATGCTAAAGCAGATGCTTGAGCAAACAGAAGCAACGAAGGAGGCGATGGAAGCAGTGAGAATTCAGCTATAAGAGAATGGAGAGGCTCTAGAAAGGATGAGCGTCAAAGTCACGGAGATGATAGCTAAGGCTGAAGTTTGTGGTAAACTGCAGGTAATGGTTTTAGGCGGATGAAATACTCAAGAGGAACTACAAGAAGAAGACAAGGGTGAATTTTTGGATGAAGCCCAACAATTAGAATCTCTTGAGAGTCCCCGTGGTGGGCTCACAGTTTTGGAAAATCCATTCATGGAAGAAGAGATAGAGTATCCCCGCCTGACATTAAGGAGAGATAGATGCTGATGTTGAGAAGGTGTATACAAGTAAGGAGGTCAAGCACAATGCGGTTTCAGAGTTGAGGTGTATTGGACCCAAATTGAAGCATTTTGACATTAAGTTTGGTTGACAACTGAGGAATAGAGTCTTCCAAGCTTGTAGAGAAATGTCTAGATGAGGACTAAGCCCGTATATTTTGAAATTTGCTGACCTCGAGAGACAAAAATGACCCTCTTAGTTAAGGGCCAATAAGTGCAAAAGGCAAACATTTCCACGTTTGGTCCTTACAATTTTTCACCACCACCCCTAGAACATAAGAGGAAATTAGAGAAGAAATTAGGGGTGAGATCATATCCTCAAGGTGGAGGAAAAAGTGGTTAAACTTGGATACGTCGGTACGCATATGTTAAATCAGGCCCTGCTTGGGTGGCAACCCAACGGGTACCATAAACATATTTTAATTTCTTGCATTTGAGTTGATTTTTGTTTATTTTCATCTTGTGTTGTTTTGGTGGTAAGTTATGCGCCGATGGAGGGGAAGTCTCGAAAATTCTTGGAGGAGGAAGCTAACAAGCGTGGGAAGAGAAAAAGTGTGGGGCCGTACACCCACCGGTGTAAAGCTGAAGAAAAACATGTTATTAGCCAGGCCTAAAGGCTCCCAGGGAGCATTTCTCACCCTTTTTAAATGCTAACTTGATGCTATGAGGACATAACATGATTCAAGTGTGGGGTGAGGGAAATTTCAAGGGAAATTTGAAATTTTTTGTGCTTAACGATTTTTGGGTGAAGGTAATGCTTGTGAGAAATTCTATGAAAAATTGAAAATTCTTGTGAGTTAAGCATGACTTCATCACCTGCTGATTTTTCTTTTTTCAGTTCTTTTCATTTTCGGGGGTCTTTGAATCGAGAAATGAATTACAACTAGTAGCAATCTAAGAAAACATAAAGAACTCTAACAAGAAGGAGAGTTATAATCTGGTTATAAGAATAACCTCATCTTTCATATAGCTATAACTGATAAAACATATTCAAGGATTTTTTGGGACAAAAGGTAAAAGGAATTCCCTTGGTGAAACCCCACATACCTGGAGAAGAATCCCCAAGAAATTCCTTGAGAATATGAGAAGGAAGATTGAATGCCCTAGCTTTGCTCTGAGAAGTCTGCTTGGAACTTCGACGTACTGAATGAAGGATTGGAGGAAAATATTAGAGGGATAAGTTGGATTCAACCCCCTTTATTATCTTCTAAAACATACTGAAACTATGTAGCTTAGGATTAAAATAGCAGGAAGTTACAAAAATGCCTCGGGAGAATTTTGTACTGTTAAAATCCCACTGCCAGTCACCACGAGGACCTAACTGGAAATGCTAGATCACTGGACGACTCGTGAGCTCCCCTCATTGTCACCGGCAACTTTCCCTCCTTGTTCCTCATCTTACAAACTTGACGGTCTAGGATCTCAACTGGAACTTCTTCGTAAGAGAGACTGTCCTTTACATCACTTCCAGAGGCACACTAAGTTCAGGTCACCGATGCATTTCTTTAACAAGGACACATGGAAGACCAAGTGTACCGATGTTAACTCCACAGTAACTCCATCTGGCAAGCCACATTGCCAATATGTCTCAAGATTCCTTAAGGTCGATATAGTTGGGGTTTAGCTTTTCTTTCTTCCCGAATCTCATCACCCCTTCATAGGTGATATCTTCTGTGTATACTAAATCATTCACAACAAAATCCAACTCCCTCTCCTTACATCCGCATACGATTTCTCACAGCCTTTTGAGCTACTTTTAGCCATCCCCAATGTTAAACTCTCTGCACGCTCAATGAATTAGGTCATATCAAGGTAATTTCACAAACTTTAAACAACCCTATAGGAGACCTACACCTTCTACCATATAATGCCTTGAATGGGGCCATTTGAATACTAGAGTGATAGTTGTTATTGTATGCAAATTCAATAAGAGGTAGGTGACTCATCCTAACCTTCGCCCTTGGAAATCAATACACAAGCCATCAACATATCTTCCAAAGTTGAATCGTCCGCTCAGCCTAGCCATCTTTTTGTGAGTGAAAAGTTGTGCTGAGCTTGACTTGAGTACCAACCCCTTTCTGAAATGACTTCCTAAAATGCGAGGTGAATTGAGTACCCTTTATCTCGAGATGATCGAAAAGGGAACCCCATGAAGTCTGACTAAGTACTGGATGTATAGCCTAGCATAGCCCTTTGTTGAATTTTTTGTCTTAACTGGCAGGAAGTGTGCTGACTTAGTCATCCGGTCTACGACCACCTGGGCCTGAGTCATGCTACTGGCAAGTGTGAGATAAAACTGCGATGAAGTCCATATATTTACTTCCACTTCCAGCAGGGAATACTGATAAGAGCCCTGAGTCAGTACCCCCAGGTCTCTGATGTTCAACCTTGACCTGTTGGCAGTTGGACACCTAGCCAGAAATTCTATAATTCTCTTCTTCATGCCATTCGACCGCAGATTTCGAGACCGCACACATCTTGGTGGCACCTGGGTGTATAGAGTAACTGGTGGTGTGTGCTTCCATTAATATTTATTTCTTTAAGTTGTCTACCTCTGGAACACACATAAATCAACCCTAGTAACGGAGCACACCATCTTTCTTTTTGGAGAATGCTTCCACCACTTTTCAGAATCGCTTCCTTTAACCGGTGTAGGATGGGGTCTTCATCCTACTTGGACTTAACCTCTACCACCAATGAGGACTCTAACCAACTCTGGACTACAACTCCGCCATCAGACGAATCAACTAACTGTACTCGTAACCGAGCCAATCTGTGAACATCCTTTGCCAACTCCATTTTACTTACATCAACATGCAAAGCAACAATTTACAGATATCTCATTGAGGGCATCAGCCACTACATTGGCCTTGCCTAGGTGGTATAGTACACTCATGTCATAGTCCTTCAACAACTCCAGTCTTATCTGACGGAGATTCAAATCCTTTTAACTAAATACATATTGTAGAATCTTGTGATGAATGCAAACAACTACAGAACTCGTAAACCCGAAACATTCCTAGACCAACTCAGACTCAACAAAGAAAGATGAGAAATCGCTATCTCAAATAAACCAGACAACGGGTCATTGATGGTACCAACGGACCATTGTAGGGGCTATTGTTTGCTTTAAAGGTGTGTCCTTTCTGAACCAATGAGATTAAAACAAAGATTCATTGGTAGCTCAAACGATCAAGTTGTAGCCGGGCCGTTGTTTGATTTCCAATGAGAGTCGTAAGAAGAATGAGTGGAATCAATAAGCCAGACAATATTAACGACCCATCATTTCCACTCATTGCCCAGCCGTAGGCCCTAACAGCAGTAGACCATGAGTTGGATGCGATGACCCGTTGGTCCTACTAACAAGTTGTTGTGTTGGTCGTTGTCTCAAGGCGCAGTTTCCCTACCTACAATAACGAGAGGTACCAATGACTCGTCTGTTGTTTCAACAAGTCACGAGACCGCTATGATCCCTAGTGAGTATGGTTTCTAGACCCAGAACCAACGATGGGTTATAACGGTCGTGGTTTCAACCAACGACCCGTTCTGAGGCCCGTTGGTCCATATCGGCCAGTTTTCAGTTCTTTCTTCCAAGGTTATGTTGGTAATTTCCCACCTTTTTAATGCTTGAATCCCATCATTTTGGTTCATTTAGGAGGGACTTAAAGGGGGTAGAACGACCTTACCCTTCGTTTCACTCTTCCCCTCAAAGTCTAAGCGTAGAATAGCCGAAGTTTAGGGCGTGGGGTTAGGGCAATGATTGTCTTCAAGCTTTTCTCAAGGATCTTCTCTAGAAATTCTTAGCCAGGTATGTGGAAATTCAACAAGGGAATAGTTCTTCCATTGTGTCCCCAAAATTTTCCTCTTCTCTATCAGTTCTAGCCTTAAAACCTTTGAATGTGAAGAAATTACATGTCAGACTTCGTTTAATTCATGCGGAATATTAATTATGATAATTGTAGATGTTTTTCCACAAGTTTGTGACTATGTTGTTGCTTATTCCTAGAAAGTGAATTCTTGCCCTAGCTCTTGACTACAGAAAAACTAGAGTCTTATGATTAATTATGGAAATTTGCTTGATTCTATCGTTTGGGATTCCATATTGTTATTTGTATTGAAATCTCAGTCAGATTTTTATGTCAGTTCAGTTTCAGTTAGAATGTTAGAATACTTAGTGTTGGGGTCATAAATGTCAGTTGAATAGTTTGACTACAGAAATTCACGAGGTGTCAGTAGTGCCTCCCGTTAATAAATTAATTATCAGGTTATCAGTTTTTAGTTTGTTCTTTAGATGATTACGATGCTTCGATAAGAAGCTCTGACCAATCTTAGAACCCAATTATAGAATCCAATCTGATAAGACACTCAGGGTGCTTCTAGATAGGTGGCCTCGACTTAGTCTTGGGCCCTAGTTTTGAGCTATCAGCTTAGTAGTCAGTCTAGGACTATCCAAAATGTGAGTAGGACTTAGAATCGAGCGGACCAGGATTCGAGCGCACCTAGGTTCCCAAAACGACTTTGCCACCGTAGGATATATTTTATTGGCCTCATGTCCCCAGACCTGTGATCACCCAGTTCATGCCTTTATACCCTGCCAAGGTATATTAGGTCCTACTCAATGGGTATACATCGAACTCCGTTCTGTCACATTGTTATATGCTCTGCTATAAACTTTCCCACTCAGTCAACTCAGTTCAGCTCTAGATTAATGCCCAGATCAGTTCGCATAGTATTTCAGATTTAGGGCATGTCCTTGACCATCAGATAGGTCATTTAGAATGCATCCAATTTATTACGCTTATTCAATTTCAAAGATTATCCGTTGGTCATTGCATGTCCTTTCATTTAGCATTTTTATTCCTTATGTTTGGTTTCTCTCACTTAGTACATTCAAAGTACTGACGTATATTTTTATGCTGTATCATTTATGATACAGCTGCAGGATCTCTGGGGTCTACTCATTAGCTGATCGATTTCATAAAATTCCCGAAGCATCATTGGCAAGTCCTCATTTTTCGAGGATGAAACTTACTTCTTTTAGTTATCTTTCTTTTATATAGATTTAGAGTTAGCTGGGGACCTGTCCCAGAAATATTCACTATAGTTGGAGCCTTAGACACAGACATGGTCTCGTACTTTCTCAGTTTTGTTTCAGTGGATTTAAACTTTATGATTTAGCTTTACTTTCATAAATGTTTTATATCATTATTTTAAAAGCTTCTGCTATTAATAGTTACTTAGAACATCGTTGTTATGATAGACCACATGGGTTGACTTGGGGTTACTTTGTGACTCTAAGTACCGTGGTCCCGTCCAGGTAGACTCGGGGCATGACAAAACTTGGCATCAGAGCACTAGGTATAAAGTATTCTTCAGATGTCTGAAAGACGCATCGAGTAGAGTCCTTTTCATGAGTGTGAAGTGTGCCACACTTATGATGGAGAGGCTACGAGATGTTATTAGGAAATCCGTCTCTTTTGTTCATACTCTTTATTGTGTGTTGAAATTCAATTATAGAATCATTCACCTGGTCCTGTGCTCTATTTCTGGTTTAAGTGAGTTATGCCTCTGTGACGTGGTATCGAAGCAGTGGGCCGAACGCTCATCGACCTGCCCCACCAGCCTTAGTAGCCCCTCAGACGACTCTGTACACCCGTAGTTTAGGTGGCTATCCAAACTGCTCACAAAGACAAGCATTAACTGTGTGAACTAAACAGTGGTTCAGATCAACAATAGTGGGGTCCACAACAGCTGCCCGAGTTTGAGACTCACTAGGATGAACCCTCCAATTTTCCATGTAATCTAAGGTGCAGAGACTCCATAGGAGTTCGTGGATGATAGAAATATCACCCAAATCATGAGTGAGTTCCTCGGAGAATGCACTTGCCCGTCACCAAAGATAGTCAGATTGGTGAGAACAATGAGCAGGTGGAGATTTTACGTGAATTGTCCAAGGTGAATGGAGGAGTCGATCACGCTCCAAATGCAAACATCTTTCCAGAGCTCGTGAAAGCAAGAATCTCATCAGAATCTGGCACACTGTAATAGAAGAGAATGCACTGAGTTCACTGTTTGCCTAAGTAGTATGCTCTAAGGATGGTAGCCAAACCAAGGGCTCGCATGTTGAAGTTTGTGAATGGCATTTCAAATTTGGTCCTTAAGGAATGCAGGATAGCAATGCTTATCAAGGACATTGATCTCTCCAACCTCATAGTTCATGCATAGAAAATTGAGGCCGAAAAATTAAAAGATCTGGAATGGGAAATAAAACAGGAAATAATAGGTTAGCTGATTATGGCCATTAGAGATCTAAGTGGTAGTAGCCGCCCACGCAAAGAGCAGCAGTGGGCCGACCCGGCCCAGCCAGCGCCCTACCTTCGCTCCGCAAGTATCGGAGGGGTGGGCATCTGGCTCTGCCTTTGAGCTATAGTGCCAGTGCCAGCAATCATTACCCAGCTTGCCCTAAGGGTGGCAAAAACCATCCACGGGAGTGTTTTCAGGGTAGCACGGGCTTTTTTGGTTGTGGACAACTTGGTCATCGCCTTAAAGAATGCCCGTCACCGAACGGGAGGTCACAATCCACAACTTCAGCATCTCTAGCAGGCCAACCATCTCAGCAGGCTAACACATCAGGTACAGATGGAAGCCAACGCTAAAAAAACCATTTTTATGCATTGTCCTCTTGTCAGGATCAGGAGAGCATACGTGACGTGGTCACGAGTATGTTGCGCCTTTTCATCTAGATGTATGCCCTGTTAGATCTAGATCCACACTTTGTTCTGACTCCTTATGTAGTTGTCCAGTTTGATATCGTAGTCCAGAGGTCCTCACAAACCATTCCTCAGTCTCCACCCCAGTTGGTGAGTCAATTAGAGCTTTCAGTCAGTGTATAGAAATTGCCCGCCTCAATTTCCACAATGTCTTTCTAGCTGATCTTGTAGAGTTAGACATGGTTGAATCTTCGACCTCATTCTGGCATGGATTGTTTACAATTGCTATGCCTCAGCCGACTACAAAAACTAGGATCGTTAGGTTTCACTCCCTAATGAGCTAGCTTTAGAGTGGGACGGGCAGCGTAGTTCAGCTCCTAAGGGTCGGTTTATTTCCTACCTTAAGGCCATGAATCTTGTTTCAAAGGGTGCATTTATCATTTATTTCAGGTCAAAGATTCCAGCTTTGAGATCCCAACTATCCATTCAGTCCCAGTTGTTATGAGTTCCCTAAAGATCTTCTCGGAGTCCCTCCCTTGGAGGGAAATAGACTAGGTATAGACCTTCTTCCAAATACCACCCCATCTCCATCCCTCCTGATAGAATGGCTCCAGCTGAGCTTAAGGAGTTTAAGAAGCAATCAAAAGACCTTCTTGATAAAGGCTTCATCAGGCGCAACATCTCTCCTTGGGGTGCTCCAAAACTATTCGGTATGAAGAAATATGGTACCTCGTAATGTGCATCGACATCAAGTAATTGAACAAGGTTATAGTCAATATGTATCCCCTACCCATGATTGATGACTTGTTCGATCGACTTCATGGAACCAACCGTTTCTCCAAAATTGATCTCAGGTCGGGGTATCATCAGTTAAGGGGGTCAGAGAGTGTGACATATCGAAAACATCTTTAGACTCCGTATGGTCACTACAAGCTTGTAGTTATGTCCTTTGACTCACAAATGTCTCTTATGTGGACCCGATGACCGTAGTCTTTAAGCAGTATCTGGATATGTTCGTTTGTCATTGTATTTATCGATGCTTTTTTGGTATACTCCAGAAATGAGGGAAGAGCATGCAAATCATCTAAGGATAGTTCTTCATACTCGTGAGACCCTAGTTGTTCGCCAAGTTCAACAAATGCAGGTTCTGGTTGAAGTCCATGACTTTCTTGGGTCATGTGGTCTCGGGTGAGGGTATTCAGGCAGATCCTCAAAAGATAGCAGCGGTGAAAGATTGGCCCAGACCTACCTCCCCAATCGAGCCCAGTTTTTGGGTTCAGCTGGTTATTACCGACGTTTTGTGGAAGGCTTTTCCTCTATAGCATCCCCTCGACTAGGCTCCAGAAGAAGGTGAAATTCTAGTGGTCAGATGTTTGATAATATTTCCCAGGAGTTAAAACCTGGATTCACTACCGTCTAAAGGTTGACCGAAGGATCAGGATGGGCTTGTAGTGTAATGCGACGCTTCGTAGTTGGAATCGATTGTGTTCTGATGTAAAGAGGCAAGGTGATATGCCTACGCCCAAACAGCTCAAGATTCATAAAAAATTATCCACGCATGATTTGAGTTGGCAATGGTTGTGTTTGCATTGAAAATATGGAAGCACTTCCCCGCATGTGGCTCACGTGGATGTTTTCACCGATCACAAGAGCTTTCAGTATCTGTTCAGCCAAAAGATCTGGAATCTTTGTCAGAGAAGGTGGTTGGAGTTACTGAAGGACTATGACATAAGCGTGCTATATCACCAGGGAAAAGCCAATGTGGAGGCCGATCTCCTAAGAAGAGTGTTTATGGAGAGCGTGGCTCATGTTGAGGAAGGCAAAAAGGAGTTGACAAAGGAATACCCACAGATTAGCTTGGTTGGGAGTACAATTGGTTGATATTGCTGAGGGTGTAAGTAGTTTTGTAGAGTGGATCAGATTCATCGTTGGTAGTTGAAGTTAAGTCAAGACAGATGAAGATCCCATACCGCTAAACTAAAAAAGGCTATTTCCTATAAAAGAAGTGGAGGCTTTCTCCAAGGGGGAGATGGTGTACTCCAATTACTTGGGTAGATTATGTGTACCAGATATGGGTGATTTGAGACAAATGTAGATACTGGTTGAAGCACACAGCTTCGAGATATTCTATCCACCCAGGCTACTAAGATGTACCGATTTTATGATATTTACCGGTGGAACGACATGTAAAGAGACATAGCATAATTCTATGGCTAAGTGCCCGAACTATCAGCAGGTTAGGGTGGAACATCAGAGACCCACCTCGTGATACGCATACCCACATGGAAGTGGGAATAAGTGAATATGGACTTTATTACAGGTCTACCTCATATTCATCGTATAGCATGACTCAATTCCAGGTGATAGTAGACCGGATGACCAAGTCAGCACATTTCTTAGTTAAAACTACATACTAAATGAGGATTATGGTTATAGGCTATATATCCAGGAGTTGGTCAGACATCATGGGTGCCCTTGTCCATTATTTCAGATAGAGGTTCCCGGGTCACCGCATTTCGGAAGTTGTTTCGAAAGGACCTCGGCACGAGGTCAAGCTCATCACACTTTCGCCCGCAGATAGATGGGCAATATAAGAGGACTATACAGAATTTTGGAAGACATGCTGAGAGCGTGTGTGTGATTGATTTCAAGGGTGTTGGGATGATCACCTAACTCCTCCTACTCAGTTTGTGTACAATAACAAATAACACTCAGTATTCAAATGGCTCCGTTTAAGGCATTATATGTAGGAGGTGTAGGTCTCCTATAGGGTTGTTTAAAGTTTGTGAAGCTACATTGATAAGGCCAGACTCCATACATGAAGCTATGTGTAGAAGGTGAAACTTATCGTGGAGAGGTTGAAAACAACGCAAAGCCGACAGAAACTTCTATGCTGATGTGAGGAGAAAGAGAGTTGGAATTTTCAGTGAGCAATGGGGTTTGTTCAGCACCACCCATGAAGGGGTGATGAGGGGTTTGCAAAGAAAGGAAAGCTCTGTCTGATATATATGGACCCTGCAGAATTTGGCTTAATTATGGCAGAAATGCTGGAGTTGAATTACCTTCTAATTATACTGTGCACTCAAAGATTCCACGTGTTTACTATTAAGAAGAAGTGCATTGTGATCCAACCTCTCAATTGTGCCATTGGACAAAGCAGGGAGTGAAAGATAGCCCTCTTACAAAGAGGTCCTTAAAGTTCAGACCTTTTGACCGCAGGTTCTAAGCTGAGGAACAAGGAAGTAGCTTCAGTCAAAGTCTTGTGGAGGAATCGACATGTAGAAGGAGATACATGGGAAGCCGGCGCTTATGATGGCTAGATACCCATACTCATTCCCTTCCAGCTCAGCTTCTCCGCACGTACTAAATTCCTACTCAATACTCTGTTCAGTTCCGTACTTGTCAGCTCTATTTAGGCTTTCTTTGTGCATCCTAGTTGCATCGCCTCCGTTAGTATAGCAAGCCGCCTGAGTCTATTACCCCTCCGTAAACCAGCTCATAGTATCACTCTAGAAATATCACTTCTTTTCCTGTCCATTGCAGCTTTTTAATCTTTATTCAAGGATGAATGATCCTATGGGGGAGATATTGTAACACCCCCGAAACTTTCCCTAGACCAACTCAGACTCGCAGAAAGACCAGAAATTTCTATCTCAAACGACCCGCATAATGGGTCGTGTTGGTGGTACCAATGGACCATTATAGGGGTCATTGTTTGCTCAAATAGGCGTCCTTTCTTAGAACCAATGAGATGTTCAGCGAGTCATTGCAGCTCCAACGACCGTTGTATTCAGTCGGTGTTGGATTTCCGCGAGGGCTCTAAAAATGGTTCAAAAAAGCAACGAGTGGAATCAACAGTTCGTGATTACCATTAACGACCCATCGTTTCACCACGCCTAGTCCTAGGCCCTTACCGGGTAGACTATGAGTCGATGCGATGACCCGCTGGTCCCACCAACCGCCGGGTTGTGTTGACCGCTGGTCTTAAGGCCCAGTTTCCCTACCTTACTAGTGACAATGAGAGGTACCAATGATCTATCTCGGCGGTTTCAACCAGTCATGGCCTCCCGTGATCCCTTTTCGCTGAGTATGGTTTCTTGACCCAAAACCAATGGTGGGTCTCCAACAAAGTCATGGTTTTGACCAATGACCATGGAGGCCTGTTGGTCCATGCACCACATAGTTTTCAGCTCTTTCTTCCCAGGCTATGCTGGTAATTTCCCCACCTTTAACGCTTAATCCCATCGTTATGGGTTCATTTATGAGGGAGTTAAAGGTAAAATGGACCTTTTCCTTCATTTCACTCTTCTCCTCAAAGTCTAAGCGTAGTATAGCTGTAGTTCGTAGCAGAAGCAGTGATGATTGTCTTCTCAGATTTTCTCAAGGATCTTCTAGAAATTACAGCCAGGTATGTGGGAATTCAACAAGGAAATAGTTCTTCCCTTGTGTCCCCAAAATTCTTCCCTATCTTCTCTATCAATTTTAGCCTTGAAATTTTGAATGTGAAGAAATTATATGTCAAACTTCATTTAATTCATGGGAATATGATTATGTTAACTGTAGCTATTTTTTCCACCAGTTTGTGACTATGTTGTTGCTTGCTCCAAAGAGAATTCTTGCCCTAGATCTTGACTGCAGAAAACTAGAGTCTTGCATAAGTGATTTAATATCGAAATTTGCTTAATTCTATCAGTGGTGGGGATTCCCATACTCTAGTTTGTATTGAAACTCTCAGTCAGATTTATGTCACCCGCCGAATGTTAGAATACTTAGTGTTAGTCAGAAATGTCACTGATCAATTTGACTACAGAAACAAGGTGTCAGTAGTGACTCCCAAGCATTAGAATTAGAATCGCATCAGTTTTTAGTTTGTTCTTTATACGATTATGACCCTTCCGTATAAGCGCATTTCCGACCAGTCTTAGAACCTATCATAGAATCTAGTTCGATAAGACTCTTAGGGTGCTTCTAGATAGGTATTCCCGACTTAGTCTGGCCTCAATTTCGAGCCATCATCTTAGTAGTCAGTGTAGGACTTATCCAGTGGGAATAGGACTGAGCACCAAGCGTAATTCAGGTTCTATTTCGCCTTTATACCTGGCAAGGTATATTGGGTCCTACCAACGAGGTGTATACATCGACCATGCTCCAGCTCATGTGGTTATATGTCGGTTATATATTCTCCCACTAGTCAACTCAGTTTAGTTTCAGATTAGTCAGTTCAGATCAGTTTAGTACAATATTTCAGATTAGTATCTCGTATTTAGGATATGTCCTTTACCATCAGATTGCACATGACCATCCGGGCCATTATAGTTATTCAATTTCAAACATTAGCCGTTGGTCATTGCATGTCCTTTCAACATCATTTTTATTCCTTGTGTATGGTTTCTCTCACTTACTTATGATATTCAAAGTACTGACGTATACCTTTATGTTGTATCGTTTTATGATACAGCTGTAGGATCTCAAGTGTTAGCCTCTATTAATGATCGATTTCAAAAGATTCCTGCAACATTATTGGTGAGTCCTCATTTTTCGAGGATGAAACTTCTTTCAGTTATCTTTCTTTTATTTAGATTTAGAGTTAGCTGGGGACATGTCCCAGCAACTCTTCAGTTGTAGTTATTTTCAGACACAGACATGGCCCCAGACATTTCAGTTTTGTTTAGTTGATTTAAACTTATGATTCAGCTTCATTATCATTAATGTTTTATATCATTATTTTAAAAGATTCTCGCTATTTATAGTTACTTTAGGAACACCAGTGTTATGATAGACCATGGGTTGACTTGGGGTTACTTGTGACTCCAAGTACCATATCCCGCTCAAGGTGGTGACTCAGGGCGTGATATGAACCCCGTAAAGATAGTCTCCAAATCTTTAAAGAAACACTACCGGCTTCAGTCTGCTAAGATCATGAGTCGATAGTTCTTCTCATGAACCTTGAGTCAGTTCGGATACATAGGTTATTACCTTACCATGCCGAATCAGAACACACCCAAGGCTAATTCTGGAGGCATCACAAAAGATCATGAACCCGTCCGAACCTTTTGGTAGTTTTAGAACTGGGGTTGTTCTCATCAGTCATGAACATAGACCCGATCGAGACACGTAATCCTTAGAACCATAAATGGCTCCATGACCCATGACATTAACATGTTAACTAAATCAACATAATCAAGAAAGAAAATCAGAGTTATGAAATAGTGGAAGTATGAATATTAAAAATTTGAACAACGGAAATATATAACACTGAATTCGAAGCTGAATACACATATGCTTGAAAATCCTCTACATACTAACAAGCTAATACGACAAGATCCCAACTAGCTCACTATAAGTTTGAAACTGAAAATAGCAATAACACAACTTAACCGGTCCTCGAAGCATGAGGACTCACCAACAACATGAGCTGAACTTTGATGACCGACTAGCGGAGAAACTGGCCCTGAACGACTCATCTGCATTGCATATGTATATAGTATGCGGTCAACACTTGGAATATAATAGTATGCAAGGTAAGTAAACAAACTAAGTAGAACTCGAAAACATGCATAACATAACCGGCTAATGGCTTAAAAGATTCTGAGAGTAAGGACTGCATGTTGATATTTTGAAAATATGAATAAATATAACTGAACTTTAAATGAAATCACGAGGAATAATTGGAGGACTCATCTAACCAACACCATTATGATTGTTTTTACATGATGGCCCAACTATCTCGCTCAAGTGGGCAGAGCCGTCTCAGGCTTTCCAAGCTAAGAAATTACAACAAGGTTATCACCAATAGAGACCCACCTAGAGTCCATGAGCACAAACCTAAGGTTGGCACATAGCTCCTAAGACCACGTAGTTTACCTGAATGCCGAGCCTACTCGATGCTAGACACAGCTCCCAAAAACATGCACATGAAGGCTCTCATATAGATAATCATGAAGTCATATACATGAAGTTCATGGATAGATAAGTCACAACATACTTGATCATACTTGAAATACATGATTATCCATGAAATTGGGCCTGAGTCGGGTAAAAATCATAATAGAATCATAAACTTGACTTTTCATGAAACTTGCATAATTAGGCATAAATTGGTTAAAATCTGAAACCATGAATTAATAATCAAAATAGATATAAAAGTTGTCCATATCTAAAACATGATTTGAAACATGAATGAAATTGACCCATAGACAAATCATAGAGAATTTCATAAAAATTAGGAATAAGCCCTATAAGATCATAAACTAGATCTGAACTTAAATTCGTAGTTTGAGGAGAATCTTGAGCCTGATAGTTAAAGGAACTCTTACTTCATAGACCTACATACCTAGGAAAATATGATTCTATACCTTACTTGAAAAGCCCAAGATAATTGGAGGAGAATTTGATGAGTTCTAGGCTTGATCCTCTTAGGAATTCTCTAGTCTTGCATGCATGGGGAGGGAATAGGTTAGATTTGCTAAATCCTTCTAAACTCCTAACTGAGCTTAAATGATGTATAGAGATTAGGAGATAACAATTATGGAAATACCCTTAATAAAATTGCAAGAAAAACTGAACTGTCGGCTGCTACGACCCGCACTATGAGTCGTACAATCGACCTACGACTTATGGTAGCCTTCCGTACTGACCAAGTCCCAAAACATCACTCCTCTAAAAAATTCCACAAACCCTACTATGACCCGTAACTTCTACCTACAAGTCGTACCACAACTCGTACAATCAACACCTGAAAAGGTCCCTAGTTCTTGTTACGATCCGTACCACGAGTCGTACCCACACACTATGGCTCGTAGTGGGGACTCGTTGTTTCAAAGGACAACTGCTAAATTCTTACTACGGGTCATCCTACGAGTCGTACAATCCTCCTATGACTCGTACCATCGATCATAATGAGGCTAAAATGCAGGTTCTTTCTGCTGAACACTTTTAAAAATCCCAAACATAGTCTTAGGAACTTTTGGGGTATTACAATATCTCCCCCTTGAGAAAATTCGTCTTCGAATGTGGGTAAACATGATAAATAACTAGGGAAAGAAACTACCATCTCAAATACTGAAACCTGAAGCTGAAAGCTGACGGAGTGACTAACTCTGGACTGAAACATATGACTAAGCTGAATTCATGAATCACACATATAAGCACTGACATACAGGAAACTGAGAGACATAAACTAAACATGAAGCTGAAGATAGTACAAAGGAGTAAACTGATACCTCAAGATGGAACTGATCCAGAAGGGAAAAGATGCGGGTATTTAGCCTTTATATCTCTTCGTCTTCCCACATAACTCCCTCAACAAGCTGATTCCTCCACAGAAGTTTTACTGAAGCTACTTCTTTGTTCCTTAACTTCCGAACCTGACAATCAAGAATTTCAACCGGAACCTCCTCATAGCATAGGTTATCATTCATCCCAATGTTCTCCACTGACACGATCAATGCAGGAGCACCAATGCACTTCTTCAAGAGTGATACATGGAAGACTGGATGTACAGAAGCCAACTCTGAGGGCAATTCCAACTCATAGGAAACCTTGCCAACATGTCTCACAATCCTCTACCGGTCAACATATCGGGGACTAAGCTTTCCTTTCTTTTCAAATCTCATTACCCCCTTCATAGGAGATACCTTAGAGAAAACCCAATCATCAACTTCAAACTCAATTTTTGTCCTCCTCACATCTGTATAGGACTTTTTTACGACTCTGAGCTATTTTCAGCCTTTCCCTTATAAGCTAAACTTTCTTCATAGCCTCGTGGGCTGAATCTGGCCCTATAAACATAGCTTCACCTACTTCAAACCACCAATAGGAGATCTACATCTCTGCCCATAAAAGCCTCAGCTGTGGGTTAAAAGTTGTGCTAAGCTTAACCTGAGTACCAAGTCCCTTTTGAAATGACTTCCAAAACTGCGAACTGAATTGAGTACCTTTGTATGATATGATGGACAAGGGGAGCACCATGCAACCGAGCTAACTCCTGAATGTACAACTTGGCATAGTCCACAGCTAAATTGGTAGTCTTAATTGGTAGAAAATGAGCTGCTTTAGTCAACCTGTCTCCCACCACCCAAATAGAGTCATACTGTCGGCAAGTACGAGGAAACCCTGTGATGAATTTCATATTGATCTCTTCCCACTTCCAAGTGGGGATACTGCTATCTTGTAGAACACCTCTAGGTTTTTGATGCTCCACTTTCACTTGTTGACAATTCAGACACTTAGCCACAATCTCTGCTATGTCTTTCTTCATACTATTCCACCAATAGACTTCCCGTAGATCACGGTACATCTTGGTGGCACCTGGATGTATAGAATATCGAGAACCATTAGCTTCATGCAACATCCGATCTCTGAATTCATCAACATATGGAACACATAAATGAGCCTGATATCGAAGTACATCATCTCCCCCTTGGGAGAAGACCTCTACCTTCTAATTCTGAACTGCTTCCTTCAACTTTATCATGATCAGATCTTCATCTTGTCTAGACTTGACCTCAGTCACCAAGGAGGATTCTGAACCATTCTAAACAATGACACCACCATCCGTTGAATCAATAAGACGAACTCCTAGACGAGCAAGCCGGTGCACATCCTTTACCAACTCTTTCCTTTCATCATCCACATGAGAAACACTCTTCATGGATAACCTGCTAAGAACATCCACCACTACATTGGCCTTGCAAGAATGATAAAGGAAACTCATGGCATAATCCTTGTGAAGTTCTAACCACCTCCTTTGTTGCAAATTCAGGTCTTTCTAGGTAAACATATACTATAGGCTCTTATGGTCTATGAACACATCTACATGCACCCCATACAAGTAGCATCTCAAAATCTTCAATGCGAACACCACTGCTTCCAGTTATAAGTCATACATAAGATAATTCTTCTCATGAGTCTTGAGTTGTCTAGAGGCACACGCAATGAACTTGCCATGTTGCATCAACACACAACCAAGTCCAACCCTA
Source organism: Datura stramonium (assembly GCA_018107945.1). Taxonomy (NCBI): domain Eukaryota; kingdom Viridiplantae; phylum Streptophyta; class Magnoliopsida; order Solanales; family Solanaceae; genus Datura; species Datura stramonium. The sequence continues at coordinate 162,669 of JACEIK010001920.1, forward strand.
GAGGCATCACAATACACTACAAATCCATCTGTACCCTCAGTAAGGTCTATACTGGGGATAAAGTGACTCGAGTATTTAACTCTTGAAAACTTTTCTCACATGCATCCGACCATTGAAATTTGACTTTCTTCTGGGTCAACTTAGTCAACGGTGCTGCAATGGACAAAATCCCTTAACAAACCTTCTGCAGTAACCACCTGAATCTAAGAAACTCCTGATATATGAATGATTAATTGGTCTAGGCCAATTCTTCACAACTTCTATCTTTTGGGAGTCTACTTGCACACCTTCACTTGACACCACATGGCCAAAAAATGCTACTGAGTTCAGCCAAAATTCACACTGACTGAATTTAGCAAACACCTGTTGATCCTTGAGAGTCTGTAGCATAATCCTTAGATGAGCGGTATGCTCCTCCTCGCTCCAAGAGTATATGAGAATGTCATCTATGAACACAATCACAAACATGTCCAAATATGGCTTGAACACCATGTTCATCAAATCCATAAAAGCTGTGGGAGGATTCGTTATTCGAAAAGACATAACTACAAGCTTATAGTAACCATATCGAGTCCTTAAGGTTGTTTTCGGGATGTCACTCTCTCTAACTCTGAGTTGGTGATAACTGGACCTGAGATATATCTTTGAGAAGCACCTAGCACCCTGAAGTTGATCAAACAAATCATTAATCCTGGGAAGAGGATACTTTTTCTTAATTGTAACCTTGTTCAACTACCAATAGTCGATGCAAAAACGAAGAGAACCATCCTTCTTCTGAACAAAGAGAACTAGTACACCCCATTAGGATTTACTAGGTCTTATGAAACCCTTGTCCAAGAGATCCTTCAACTGCTCTTTCAACTTCTTTAGCTCAACTGGAACTATTATTTAAGGAGAAATAGATATGGGTTGTGTATCGGGCAGAAGGTCAATACCAAAGTCAATCTCCTGCTAGGGACGAACTCTGGGTAGATCATCTGGGAACACCTCTGGATACTAGCACACTATAGGGACTAACTGGAGAGTCGGGATCTCAAACATAGCATCCTTAAACCGAACTAGATGGTAAACACAACCCTTAGAAATCATCTTTCTGGCCTTAAGGTAGGAAATAAAGCGACCTAAAGGAACAACTGAACTACCCATCCACTCTAGGACTGGCTTACCTAGAAATTAGAACTCTACCACACAGGTTCTATAATTCACTGAGTGTCATGAAACGAACATAGGCCTGAATCGATACACGGGACAATGAACCCCTAAAGGCTCCAAGTAAACCCATGGGATGAACATGACATCTAAACTAAAAATAATAATGTAGAAGTCTAGCATATATAAAATAGTAGAAGTCTAAATATCTGGTAACCTCAAATATCTGAATACATAACAACAATCTAAAACTTAAAACTTACTATGTTTGATAAGCCTCTACATACTAACGAGTTGATGGGACGAGACCCCAACTAACTCAATAAAACTAAAACTGAAGATACTGAATACAACTGATAAAAGGGTCCTCGAAGGATGAAGACTCACCAACTCTGGCTGAGAGATGCTACTCTGAGGATCTGGCTAACGGCCGGGATGAACCTGAATGACTGAGCTTGTATCATGAAATGATACAACATAAAGTATACGGTCAGTATGTGGAATGTACTGAATATGCAAGGTAAGTAAAACTGCTAAGTAAAATTAGGGATCATGCATATCATAAAACATTTCATCATAAGAGTTTGAGAGTAGGGCTTGCATGCTATTATTTGAAAACATGATTTAAACATAACTGAATATCATAACTGAATCGAATGACCCAAAGCTGAAACTGATTATTCGTAAGTAAAACAAAATATTGGGTCAAACCTGCTGAAAACATAATATCATGATTGATGAATATGCATAACTGAAATCATGAGGAACAATGAGAGACTTGTCATATAACCAACATTACCACGATAGAGCTTACATGGTCCCTACTATTACACTCAAGTAGGCAGAGCCGTCCAAAGCCTCGCTAGGGCTAAGAACGCTACCATAATATCAATATCAAGTTGAAGGCCCCTTAGGGGCAGGGAAAGCTCACAAGGGAGGTCCCAAATAATCTGATCATACCTACGTTGGTACGTAGTTCTGAGGCATAGGGTTGACTGACCCTTAGCCTACTTGGTGCTAGACACTGCTCCCAAAAACATGCATATGCTCTCCATTATTTTTCAACGAAGCTGAACAATCATCTTGCGATGAAGATAAATCATAATAATACATGTATAATATGAAAACATGATATGAGGAGCTGTGGCTCAAACCATACCACAAGCTGAAAATAGTGGGAGTCTAGACTCCAAAATCCATGTGCTAAGCTAATAACATGAAATCATGAAACATACTTGATCATATGGGCTTGCCCAAACTTAAACATACTTGAAATAGACTTTGATAGTCAAAAACATGACTATGTACATGGGTAATTCAATATCATACTTTCATCATATATATCTCATCATACATGAAAACATATATCATAATCTCAATCCTTCATGTACTTTCATAATTGGTCATCACAATTATAAGACTTTGGAAATATGAGTTTTAATTGAAAACATTGTAAAACATGCCCATGAATCATAATTCAATGTTAGAAACATGAATAGATTACACCCATAATAGATATTTAGAAAATCCACAAGTTGGGTTAAAACCCCATAGATTCATCAACTAGAATTTCCATGAATTTGAGAAGGAATTGGGCATGGGAGTGGATGAATACACTCATTCATAACCCTACATACCTGGGTACTTCTGATTTCACAACCCTCTTGAATGCCCAAAGGAAATTGGAGAAGACTTGACGAATTTCTAAGCTAGATCACCCTTAGGAACTTCTAGACTTGCATGCATGGAGAGGGATAGGTTTAGAATGAGTTAAACCCTCTTAAAACACCTATCTGAGCTTAAAATGATGTAATTTAGGTCTTAGGATCTTAGGAATTATGAAAAAGCCCTTAAAATTTTGCAGGGGGAAAATCACACTGCTAGTCCTAACGAGTGACTGGACAACTCGTTGCCTAAGGAATGACTCGTCGTCTTCCTTCATCGCCAACACTGAAAAACTTATCTCAGCTGGTCACCACGAGGGACACCACGACTCATGGTGCACCTTGTGGATCATGGTGACTAGTCGTTGGGAGCACTGCCAAACCCTTCAACATCCAAGTAGAATTCCTGACTACGGCCAACCTAACAACTTATGGCACTGACCAAGAATCGTGGCTCCACCCATGGTCAACCCCCAGACCAAAAATCCAACCAAACTCTCCCTTCCCTCCACGAGTCATCTAATGACTGGTGTACCTCACCGTTCACTAGACGACTCGTCCTGTGACCTTGTGTAGAAATTTCTTTTTTCTCCATTTCAACCCTTGGGTATGATCTTAGGACTTTTGGGGTATTAAAATAT